>PVIC010044430.1:0-15012 GCA_004025085.1 Thryonomys swinderianus
GGAAGGAAGGAAGGAAGGAAGGAAGGAAGGAAGGAAGGAAGGAAGGAAGGAAGGAAAAGAAAAGAGAATGTCCTCAGAAGCCCCTTTACTTCCTGCAAATAAATAAATAAATATGGCTTGAATAAAAAGAAAAATGTGGGCCGGAGGGTTAGCTCAGTGGTTCCGGCGCCTGCCTCGCAAGCACAAGGTCCTGAGTTTGATCCCCGGTTACCACATAGAATGCTGGGCGTGGAGACTCACGCCCACCAACAATCAACACCGCATACCACAGTGCCGGACGTGGTGGCTCACGCCTGTAATCCCAGCACTCGGGAGGCAGAGACAGGAGGATTGCTGAGTTCGCGGGGCTTGCCTGGGCACCATAGTGAGCTCAGGGCCAGCCTGAACTACAAAGCGAGACCCTGTCTCAAAAAAGCAAAAAAAAAAAAAAAAAAAAAAAAAAAAAAAAAAGAAAAATGTGATCCAATCTAGCTGTGGAAATTAGGTCAACCACCCTAGGCTGTGCATATAACACAAAGTTCTTACAAAGAACTGAACCATGAAAATTCTGAGGAAAATGTACTGATTCAGGTGATGGCATTAACATGCAACTGCTCCACTGGAAAGACAGCCCACCCATGAGATCAGCAGTGACCCAGCACCTTCCTCCGTCTCTCATCATTGCTGTAGAACTTTCTTGCTAACACATTTTCCTCTGAGGTCTTAATTATGCCCCAAGGATTGTTCAAATGCTCGCTAAACATTGATTTCTATATTCAGGAGAGGAAACACTTTAATTAACAGAACAATAAGAATCTCTTAGAATATTTTTCAAGGCTCAAATCTGTTGAAGAAATGGAAAATGTTAATTTAGAAAGTATCAATATGTCCACTGCAGATAATACACTGTCCACTGCCTGGAACATTTTAAAGGAATTAGAGGCAGGCACAAGGTGCCACTAAGGGTCTTGTGAAATATGGACACAACATCTTTTGTTAATAAAAAATGTAGAAACCCAAGGAGTATTGGCCAGTGATGTAAAATGAGTTGATTATCATGGCAGAGTGGGGCAGTGGTCTTTAGCACATGATCACTACAACCTCCCTTCAAACTATAGGTGAAAAAGGATTTTTTTATCCTGGAAATATTTTTAATAAAAGAATTACTTATAAACAAGGCCATTTTGTGTGTTCAGAAGACAGTCTGAAGGCACCGTCTTTCTGGTCATGCTGGGTCACTGTCTCTTCACCAAACAAGACTGTTAAGTTCCACTGGGCAGCATGGTTGCATCACACCTTCCTCTTGCCTTCAGTGTCCCCAAAGACACCGTCTGAGGTCCAAGGAGTGACCTGGGCTTGAGAAGTCCTCAGCTTCTCTGACCCCACAGGCTCTGTCCTTGCTCCAGACCTCATGAGAACTGCCTACCCTGCCTGGACAGGTTGCTCCCACCTCTTAACATCACTGCTACTGGATCAGGTACATTCCCAAGTCTTCACTGAGATACTCTCTCTCTCTCTATTTGGACTCCTAACTAATTACCATAGATGGTGTCATTTTTAGACATGATAAATTATCACAGTCTAGAAGCTAAGAATCCAAGATCAAGGTCCCAGGGGACTCCGCGGCTGGTGATGTCTCAGGGCTAGCTCACCGAGCAGTGGTTCCTGCTGTGTCCTAACATGAGGAAGGTCAAAAGGTCTCTGGAAGGCCTTCTCCATAACAGAACTAATCATCTGTGTAAGTGTTCCACTCTCACAGCCAAATCACCATCATAATAACTCAGACATGCATCCCTTATCAGATACATAATTTGCAATTTTTCTCTCCCATTCTGTTTCCCATTCTTTATGTACTACCTTGGGAGTTAAGCTTCACCTCCTGAAACCATGAAGTTGGGGATAAGATTTCAACAATTACATTTGGAGGAGACACACATAGTCTGCAACAGAAGACCTCACAGAATCACCTGTGCTGGATATCAGCAAGCATTCTAGAAAAGGTTACTGAATAAATGACTAAATGAGTGAAAAGTGGGAAGGCTTAAATACAGCCAGCTCACATCTGACCAGTTCCCACAGAGGCGTGGTGAGGACCCAGACTATAAATGTGATGACAAAATGTTACTATTCAAAGTAGAGACCAGAACTTCTTGCAGAAACTGTCATGAATGAACCCCTACCACAGCCAGGGCTCCATCTGCAGAGAGGGTTGCCCAGCTGAGCATCTTCTAGGTATCCATTGGCAGGAAAAAAGGGCCAAAGCATAGCGATCAAACTTAGGGGTAGAAGAAGAGCACAATCCTTGGATACACCAAAGACACTGCTGGACACTCAGCACTGACACTGACCAGATGGGTAGAGGAGCTGCTGAGCACTAAGTATGCATCCTATATGAAGCTATGGCCTAGAATAGCAGAGGTGATCCTGTGGCACTTGGGCCACAGTGGGTATCAAGAGCCTCTCTGTCAGCACTTGAGCCAAGTCACCCACTCAACTGGCATCACATCATAGAATACCTGGGGCCACACACATGCTCAGAAAGAAATAGCAGCACCAGATGATGATGTCACAAGCTGTGACTCTTTTTTGTTTTGTTTTATTGGTACATTATATATACCCATCACAATTACACTCCACATTGAGCATTTGTACCAGTATATGACACAACTTAATTCTCATTTTCCCCCTCCCCAACCCACCCTACCTCCCCCTGCCCCCATATACACAAGCATTCTTTCCTTTTCTTAACTGTCGATTTTTTTGTTTCTTCATTGTTTACCCCAAACCTCATTATCCTTTTTAATATTTACTAATTCACAATATCAGGCCTGCATTCTAGAACACATTTATAACTTCAGTTTCTCATATCAGAGAAAATATATGATATTTATACATCTGTGACCTATTTATTTCACTTATGAGTATGTCCTGAAGGTACATCCATTTGAGTATAAATGATTCAATCTCATCATTTGTTATGGCAGAGTAATACTCCATTTTATTAAAAAAAAACATCCTCTTTATCCAGTCTAGAGTTGATGGGCTTTTGGGTTGTTTCCAAAATTCAGCTATCAAAAACTGAGTTGCTATAAATATAGGAGCATATATGTCACTGTGACATGCATCTTGTAATTTCTTTGTGCATATCCCCAGAGGGGAATAGTAGGGTCAAATGGAACCTCTAATCCTAGGTTTTTGAGGAATCTCCATAATGATCTCTATAACAGTTTTACAGTCTACATTTCCACCAACAGTGGAGGTGGTTTCCTTTTTCTCCATATCTTCATCAGCATTTGTTGCTGGCTAATTTTGAGGTAGCAGCCATTCTTTGTGGAGTGTGATGAAAACTTAAGAGTTGTTTTCATCTGCATCTCTTGAATGGCCAGTGACATTGAGGATTTCTTCATATACTTCTTAGCTGCTTTGACCTTTTCCTCTGAAAAGTGTCTATTCATTTCAGATGCTCATTTTTGAACTGGGTCTTTAAATGTGGAAGGATTGATTTTTTTTTAACTCTTTATATATTCTAGATAATAGCCCTTTGTCTGAGGAATTACTGGTAAAGATTTTTTCCCATATTGTTGGTTGCCTTTTTGCTCTGTTGATGGTTTCTTTTGCTGTGCAGAAGATTTTTAATAGAAAGAGATCCCATTTATTGATTTTTTTCTGGTAGTTCTTGTGCTATAGAGGTTTTGTTCATAAAGTCTTTCCCTATGCCAATGTCTCCAAGAGTTTTTACCTAACCTATTTTGCAACATGTTTACTGTCTCTGTTTTAATATTTAGGTCTCCTATCCACTTTGATTTTAATTTAGTGCATGGTGAAAGAGATGTATCTAGCTTAAGTCTTTGGCATGTTGAAACCCAGTTTTTCCAGCACCATTTGTTAAAGAGGCTATCTTTCCTCCATTGAGGATGTTTGGCTCCTTTGTCCAAAATGAGGTGGCTTAGTGTATCTGGCATTGTTTCTGGACCTTCTAATCTATTCCACTAATCCTCAGGTTTGTTTCTTCACCAGTACTATGCTGTTTTTAGCACAGTGGCTTTGTAGTAAAGTTTCAAGTTGGGGAAGTGATACTCCTTGCCATGTCCATGTTTTTTAGAATTGTTTTTGCTCTTCTAGGTCTCTTGTGATTTCAGATGAATTTTCAGATGATTTTCTCTAGATCTGAAAAATATGCTGTTGGCATTTCCAATGGGATTGCATTGAATCTATATATTACTTGTGGGAATATAGACATTTTGACTATGTTGGTTCTTCCTATCCAGGAACAAGGAATGTCTTTCCATTTTGTGATATCTTCTTCAGGAAAATAGAGCAAGCTCAAATAACTGACCTAATATGAAACATCAATCTACTAGAAAAAGAGAAGCAAAACAAACCCAAAGCTCATACTAGTGAGAAATTATAAGGAACAGGGCAGAAATTAATTCAATGGAGACTAAGAGAACCATAGAAAATATCAACAAATACAAGAATTGGTTCTTTGAAAAGATTAACAAATATGGCAGACCCCTAGCCAACCTTATCAAACAAAGGAAGGAAAAGGCTCAAATCCATACTATTAGGAACAAAAAATGGGAAATCACCACCGATCCAATAGAAGTCCAGAGGATAATAAACACGTACTTTGAAAATTTGTATTCCAATAAGATGGAAACTGTAGAAGAAATGGACAGATTCCTAGACACATATGAACATCCAAAGATGAATGAAGAAGTTATAAAAATGTTAAATACCCCAATATCAATTCTTGAAATTGAACATGTAATAAAAAATCTACCGACAAAGAAAAGCCCTGGTCCTGATGGCTTTACCACTGAATTCTACTAAACAGTCAAAGAAGAGTTAATGCCACTACTTCTCAAACTCTTTAATGAAATTGAAAGGGAAGCAGTACCCCCAAATTCATTACTTAAAGCAATCACTATGTTGATGCCACAATGAGAAAAAGACCCAACCCAAAAAGAGAACTACAAGCCAATCTCCCTAATGAACTTTAATGCAAAAATCTTCAACAAGATACTGGCAAACAGAATACAGGGAATTATCAAGAAGATCATACACCCTGACCAAGTTGGATTCATCCCAGGGATGCATGGATGGTTCAGAATATGTAAATCAATAAACATTATTCACTATATCAACAGACTCAAAGACAAAAAAATGTATGGTCATCTCAATAGATGCAGAGAAAGCATTTGACAAAATTCAACACCTATTCATGATTAAAACACTACAGAAACTTGGAATAGATGGACTGTATCTCAACCTAATAGAAGCTATTTATGAGAAACCACAGCCAGCATCATCCTAAATGGTCAAAAACTGAAATCTTTCATGCTAAGATCAGGAACAAGACAAGGATGTCTCCTGTCACTGCTCCTGTTCAAAATAGTGCTGGAAACATTAGCCACTGCAATTGGACAATAAAAAGAAATAAAGATAGGAAAAGAATAATTAAACTGTCATTACTTGCTGATGACATGATATCCTATCAAGAAGACCCTAAAAACTCCATGAAACAACTGCTAGACTTAATCACCAAATTTAGTAGAGTAGCTGGATACAAGGTCAATGCTCAAAAATCAATCACATTTTTATACACAAATAATAGATCGATAGAGAAAGAAATTGGTGACTCAATCCCTTTTACAATAGCATCCAGGAAAATGAAATATCTAGGAGTCAATCTAACAAAGGAGGCAACGGACCTCTACTCCAAAAGTACAGCACTCTGAAAAAGGAGCTTGAAGAGGATATCAGAAAATGGAAAGATGAGCTGTGACTCTTTAGCCACTACTCATCCGAGTTTTCACATGGCTGATCAGTGTGTTGTCAAGGACAGATATACACACAGTGATGCAGAAGATACAGAGATACAGAGAGAGAGAGAGAAAGAGAGAGTGCAAGATTAGCTTGGATATGTTATGATTTTAGCAGAAACCCCCACAAGGTAGGAAATGCACTCAGATGCCTTTTTCAGAGTACATCAAAAGCTGGTGGGTAGTGGAATGTTGCCCCTTGTGCAAGTGGGCTCTAAGTTCAAGAGGAATACTAGATGAAAATACTGCTGTAAGGTAGTTGGGGATTTTTTTCTTCTTTGTTTAGTTTTGGTTTGGATTTGAGTTTGGGTTTTTGGTGTTTGAAACAGGGTCTTGCTATATAGTTAAGCCTACTCGTTAACTCACTATGTAGCCCAGACTGGTCTCAAACTAATGATGATCCTCCTGCCTCAGCTCCCTGAGTGCTGGGCTCACAATCATCTGCCACCACACCCAGCCTTAGATTATTGCCATAGACTGTTGATTTAAAATATCTAATCCCTCAGAGTTAACTAGTAGTGCCAGCTATTTTTGATACAGGAAAACATTTGTATTGAATGCTGTTTAAAAAAAATTGTGTTTTTGTAGACTACAAGCCTTGAACACCAAAAGATGATTATGCAAAACAAAACAAAACAAAAAACTAAATACGTATATTGGAAGACCACTCCAAGAGCCCAGACAGAACCACTTGGAGTGAAGTGTTGTGTACTCTGTGGTGAAAGTGTATGTAAATTACACATCAAGTGTCAGATGTGATGAGTTCTAGAATGTATGATAGTTTTTGTAAAATAGGAAATATCCAAGGGAATGTGGTGTGGGAACATAATGATGGGAAATACTAAATATGATTCTGAAAGAAAATGAAAGAGCATGTATATAAGGGGTGGGGTGGATAGGGATATGGGTAAAAATGAGAATTAACTTCTGTCATATACTGGTACAAATTCCCCAGTGTTGTGTGTGATTGTGAGCTGTATATAAAATGTTCCAATAAAGAATTCAATTTTTTAAAAAATGTTGCCAAACTTGGTGAAACTGAAAGGAAAGAATTTCTTAAAAGGAAGTTGAGAAAACTTATTCCCATGTCTAGTTTTTGCAATTATCTTTCTAAAACAAATCATGTGATAGCTGCCAGCTTTCAAATTTCCCTGTAAAAGCAAAACATGATAAAACCCTCTCTGATGAAGATCTTATCAGAATGGCCATGTTATTTTCTCTGAACTAAAACCTTAAAGTTCAGGTTTAATTACAGTGTTGGCACTCAGTGATGAGCAAGTGGATTTTGGGATTGCAGTTTGGCTACTTGGTCCCCAAAAGTTTCAGTATCACTGGCCTCGGGGGATAATTTCCTGGATGTACAGATTGGTGTCCTAAAATGAGTCCAGTCGTCTTATCTACTTCTATACCCATTTCCATAGCTGAAGTGGCTACTCAAAGGCCTGCACCTTCCAATCCTAGAACCCAGGCCAGGTCTCATGTGAGTCACAGCGTCAGATGTGACAGCTTGCGCACACTCATAACCCCTGAGAGCTCCAATGTAAAACTGAGGTCTGCTTCATACTATGTGCTTCTTCCAAGGAACAGAGCTAACAGTCATCTTGCTCCCCAACCAAAAGCTGGAAAGTCATCCTTAACTTCTCATTCTCTCTCCCCTGCCACATCTGTTCCCCAAATATGCAGTACTTTACATTTCAAAAAACTCTACAACCCACCTAATGTGTCCAGGCCAGTCCACATAGCTTATCTCCAAAACCCCATCTCCAAAAGTCCTTTTGATTCCATTCTGTTCACTCTGTCCTCCACCTGGGCCACTGGGATGGCCACACCTTTTTGCTGCTAAAATGTTCATCTCCCTCAACCCTGAACCCTTTTGTGCTCTATCCTATAATGCTGAGGCCAGAAAGGTGCAAGTGACCATTCCCAACCCTTGGGGCTCTCAGTTCTTGCTAGTCTTCCTGCAAAGGAGTAAAGTGTTTTTGCTGCAATGTTTTGGTTTGGTTTGGTTTTTCTTTGTTACTTTTCTCATTGCTGAGACAAAATCTCCAATGCCCAGAGTTATAGGAGGAAAGGTTTATTTGGCTCATAGTTTATAAAGACTTCAGTTCATAGTTGGCTGGCTCCAAGCCAGGGGAGCATAGAACAGGGCTATCAAAAAGGAGAAACAATTCATGGTGGGCAGAAGCAAAACAATACATGACAAGTGATAGCAGCTTCTTTCTGCCTCAGGTATTCTATCTAGGCTACACTGGTTTAGAGCAGATACCAAACTAATCAGTGGACTGATTATTAATCACACACCCTTAATCCCAGCATTACACACTCTAGATCCAACCACCTCTGAAAAAGTCCCAGCTATGACTGCATGAGGCTTTGGCAGGATGTCTAATGCAAACCATAACCATTTTTGCTTTGTTTTTTTGGAATCTTCCCCCCACCCCGGTGCAACAGTGCCCACCCCCTTGATATTACAACTTACAGCACTCCCTCAGCAGTCCAGTGTAGAAGCTGAACCCTCAGAGCTCCCAGCCCTAGTCACCTGTGTCTTTACAACAATACCAGCAGTTTCCCCCTTACAACCTAAGCTCTAGGAACCTCCTTCCTTTTGTTCCCCAAAACATGAGTCACAACTGCTTCCTAAATCCACAAATACTTGAGTTACATCAGGGTTTATTTCTTCTTCTTTCTTACCCCCATTTCAACCTTTCAGTATCTGTGCAACCAATACCTTTATTAAATCTCCTCAGCTAAAATACCTAGTATTATTTATTTCACCCTGGATGAACCTGATAATTGGTAGGTTGAAAACAGAAACTTATGTCTAGTCCTTCATCAAATTCCACTAAAAGAAGAACTTTTACAGATAATGCATAAACTTCAAAGCACAAAGAAAATACAAAAAAAGAGAACACATGAAAGACACCAGCAAATTTCTGCAGGATGGGCAGTAAATGAAAATGTGACAACTGATTTGGGTCCAAAAGCAGAAACTTAAATCCCTGCATTTTTTTGGCAGTTGCAGGAAGCAAGACAGCTGGAGTTGCAGGGATCTGGAAAAGAGGCTCAGACGCGGGAGTGCCAGACCTCTCCAAAGTTGAGCTTGACCATGAGGTTCAAAATGGCAAAAAGATTTTAAAGGCTGGGTATATGGATACAGGGAACAAATGAGTTCCTTGCTCCAGCCCAGGCACCAAGAAGCTGCCTTTCCACCCTGGCTGAGCAGAGTGGGGCTCTATGAAAGGAGTGAGAACACATGGTCTGGTGAGGTAGCCATCGAGGGTGAGGAGTGCTGCCTGATCTAGGGCCGGCAGGAATCTGCACCATGAAGCAGCTCTGTCTTTTTTTCTCAGGAAACCACCAGAGAACACATGGCAACCAAAGGACACAAGTTGCTTCCTTAATGGGACCGAAAGCACACATGACCAAAACTAAAACACATAACAGTTTGGACTACAACAAACTACAGAACGGGAGAAAATAATTGTGAAACATGTATCCAATAAGGAGGTCACATCCAGCTTTATAAAGGAGATTTATAAGGAGATTTGGCAAGTCCTTTTTTAAAAAAATTTAAATAACCTAATTTTTTTTTTTTTTTTGAGACAGGGTCTCGCTTTGTAGTTCAGGCTGGCACTGAGCTCACTATGTAGCCCAGGCAAACCTTGAACTCAGCAATCCTCCTGTCTCTGCCTCCCAAGTGCTGGGATTACAGGTGTGAGCCACCACATCCGGCACTGTGGTATGTGGTATTGATTGCTGGTGGGAGTGAGTCTCCATGCTCAGCATCGTATGTGGTTACCGGGGATCGAACTCAGGACCTTGCACTTGCAAGGCAGGTGCCGGAACCACTAAGCTAACCCTCCAGCCCTATAACCTAATTTTTTAACTAGACAAAGGCATTTTTCTAAACAAAGAACAGAAAACTCTCCAAATATGATATGCAAAAAACAATCCTGTGAAAGGGCACTAAAACATTGCTGGTCAGCAAGAAATGCAAATCAAAACCACAAGGAAAAACCAGTTCCTGCTCCATGGTGAGCAACACAAAATAGCAAGCACTGGAGAGGATGCAAAGAAGCTGGAACTCTTGGGTCCTGCTGTTGGGGATGTAGCATGGTAAAGTCACTGAGGAAATAGTGTGGTACTCCTTAAAAAGGTAAGCATGAAACTACCATTACGGTTTCTGTCTAGATGGTCCCCCAAGAGCCTCATGTGCTCACAGGTGGGCCTGTAAGTTCAAGAGCAGCCTGGACCACAGAACAAGACCATTAACTCAAAAACTAAACAAAAGACCACACTCAGAAGAAGACAAGTGCAGGAGAGGCTTTTACTGGGACTCCTGCTAGAGCAGCGATGGTGCACCTTTTAGAAATCAAGTGCTAAACCACAACCCAAAACCCCTTTATTTATGGCCAAGTTCCAGGACTGCAATTAAACCTGAATACTGAAGTTTTAGTGTAGAAAAAAAACACTACCTAAATTTCTTTTGTCTTAGAAGAAAAACACTATAATATATGTGCCATAAGTTTGTTACCACCACACAAGAGCAAAAAGGGAGTTGCTACAATAAAGAAAAAGTCAGGCCATTGGTTCCCTGAATGAATAAAGGGGTTGCTGTGGAAATTGAATGAGCTCATATATGTGGAGATTTGGGACAGTGCCTGACCTCTATTAAGGGCTATGTGCATATTTGAGGTCATTTTTGTTCCCTTCCAGAATGATGCTTTATTCCACTTCATGGGGCCATACTAATTGATGTGTTCAGTGTCTAATGGGAGCCCTGCTAATTTTCTCTCAAGAAAATAGATTGGCTGCAATTGTTTCTGCCAATATCTCAGTTGGACATTTCAATTTAGATGGCACCTATATACTTCTCTTCCCAGGTGAGTAAATTAATCAGGCAACTTTGAATGATAACTCCTCTCCCAAATGTTATGTAGGAGCCTCTGCTCTGTGCTTATTACAATCCCCTCTGCCTCCAACGGCTGCTTGTTTAGCTGACTTGTTCTCCCCTTGTCCAGTGATTCAGCTTCACAGACATTGGCCTGGCCTGTACGGGAAAGTTAAGCAAGTATTTGACTTTTATATCTTTAAATAAAACATAAATTCCTTTAAATAAAACATAAATTCTTCTACCTTTTGTGCTTCCAGAAATGTGAGCCTTGATAGGCACCTAATTCTCCTTTCTGGAACCCATTTTCTCACCTGCAAATGGACAACAAGGGCATCACCTTGCTGGGTGCCACGTAGCTGGATGCAAGTGCCTGGTGTCTAGTAGGCCACAGAAGCAGTTCTCATGCCTGCCATATGGAGCATAGTTATTGGTCTCTCCCGACATCAAGAGAGAACCAGGCCTTGTTAGTCAGCTTTCTGCTGTGAGACAAAATACTTGCGGTAACTTGGAAGAAAGAGGTTTTGGAGATCTCAAGCCATGGTCATTTGACCATGTTGCTCTGGGCAGGAGCTAGTGGCAGACAAGGCTGCTCACCCACGGCGGCTGGGAAACCAAGGAAGAGATCAATGATCTAGTCTCCCCTTTCAGGCCCCACACCTAGTGACCCACCTTCCTTCAGTGGGGCTTCTGTCACTTTCAATAGAGTAACAGGCAGAGACTCGGGTCTTCATTATGAGCCTGTAGGGGGCCTGCAGGTTTAAACTACTGCAATGCTCAGTCATCTCTGACCTGCACACTCAGCACAGTAGCAGGCATATAGGAGGGTTTCAAAACTGCTTGCAGAACAGAAGCAGAGATGGTCAGCTAGTCCTTGGAGTACAGTGCTACCTCCCTGCTGGAAAGGAACAGGTCTTAACCCAAAAAGGAAAATCAGACCTTTTATCAGGGTTCATTTTCATATTGGCATATTGATTACCACAGAGTACCTTCTGCTCTCCTAGGCAATTGTAAATCGACTGCTGGATGATTTGTTCCATCATCCTCTTGCTTTTCCTATTAATCCAACAAACACCTAATTTGAGTTTTCATCCTTACAAGAGGTAGAGGTTTGAAGCCTGAAACACCTTGGAGAAGCCTCCAGGGGAACCAGAAAGTCAGGGCAAACACAACTTTGCTCTGATCTGAGAGAAAATCCTCCTTCCAAGTCTTTGATCTTGTCCTCTAGAACAATAATTCTCAAAGTGTGGTCCCTGGACCCACAGCACCAATGGGGAATCTATTAGAAATGCAAATTCCAGGGCTGGAGATTTAGCTCAGTGGTTCTAGTGCCTGCCTCACAAGTGCAAGGTCCTGAGTTTAATCCCCGGTAACCACATACAATGCTGGGTGTGGTGATCATGCCCACCAGCTATCAATACCACATACCACAGTGCCAGGCATGGTGGCTCACACCTGTAATCCCAGCACTTGGGAGGCAGAGACAGGAGGATTGCTGAGTTCCAGGCTTGCCTGGGCTACATAGTGAGCTAAGGGCCAGCCTGAACTACAAAAGCGAAACCCTGTCTCAAAAAAAAAGAAAACAGAAAAAAAAAGAAATGCAAATTCCACAGGCCTCAGCCCAGGCCTATGAACCTGAAACCTGGGGGTGGAGCCCACCAATTTGTGTCTGGGATGCTGATGCACACTCATATTAGAGAGCTGCTGCTTTGAGGAAGATGCATTTAAGGAGTTGGGACAGACTATAATGTCTTCATAGGAGGTAAAGAAACTCTAAACCAATACATGTGATTTTTTTTTTCACACCCTAAGGATAGGAGACAGAAAGAGAAAGAAGGAAGAGCAAGAGAGGGAGAGGTTAAAAAAAATAGATGAGAAGCAGGAGAAATAAGAGAGTAAGAAAATTTAAATCTGCAAGTTCAGCAACACTCTTGGCTTAGAAAAGCTGTGCCCCATGGATACAATGGCCAGTACACCTCTCACAGAGCTTGCAGCTAGGGGCGTGAGGGGTAGACTGCCAGAGAAACAATCACATAGGCAATCATAAGCAGGGATGAGGACACAGAGAAATGTACAGGCAAGATGTTGACAGTATTACAGCAAGCAAAAGTGACCCATCTGTAGGGTTGCAGTGATCAACTATGGGTATGAGGCCTGCACTGACTTATGGTAAATGGTGGGAGGAGGTGATGAAGACAGTATTTGCCATGTGCTGATCCGAGACTCTTGGCATGTCCCAAGGCCCAGCTGATCTCTGGTATACTGATTCTGCTTGGTTCAGGGCATCCCAAGTGTGTCTCCGTAGCTGGAGTAGCCGGTAAGGAAGGGAGGGAGGCCACCACCTGATAGGCATGGTGCAGAAATGAAAGAACTTGGGAAGCTCGACTATGCAAGCAGGACTTTGTTGCCAGTTCCCTTGTTTGCTTGGTTGTTTTGTCTGAGCAGACAAGAGAGACAAAAAAGAATGAGGAAAAAGATGGGGATACAGGAGGGGGGAGTTCAGACTCTAGGTGAGCAGAAAGAAGGGGAAGGGTCTCCCCTAAGCAGAAAAAAGAGAAGGAATGCTGGGGATTTAACTCAAGTGGTAACACACTACCTTGGAAGCACAAGGGCCCCAAGTTCAATCCCCAGTACCACGAAAGAAAGAAAGAAAGAAAGAAAGAAAGAAAGAAAGAAAGAAAGAAAGAAAGAAAGAAAGAAAGAAAGAAAGAAAGAAAGAAAGAAAGAAAGAAAGAAAGAAAGAAAGAAAGAAAGAAAGAAAGAAAGAAAGAAAGAAAGAAAGAAAGAAAGAAAGAAAGAAAGAAAGAAAGAAAGAGAAGGAGTCCAGAGTGCTGGAGGTCTTCAGTCTTAGATGTGGAACAGGCACAACCCTGAACTGCAGCAAGGACAGAAGAAAGGTGCTGCACAATTGTGTCAGGGAGCTTGGTCGATGGAATCTGGGGAAAGCCCCTAATGACTTCCATTGCTCTGAGAAGTCAGTGGGCATTGCCTTCCAAAGGTGAGGGAGGAGCTACAGGTTGGAGCACAATGTACATATCTTGAATGGACATCAGAAAGATTGGAAGACAAGCTATTCTCGCAGATCTAATAAGTGGCTGGACCACAGGGGAGGGGAGTGGCAAGATGGATCTCGGCAGGCCCTCCCTGAACATACCCTTCCTCCTGTACACCTGCCTCCAAGGCTGGATGCTAGCAGGAATTGCATAAAAATGGCCATGTCCCCCAGGCTCCAGATGTCAGAGAGCCTACGTGCAAATCTTGGCTCTAGCCAGGACTGAGAGTGACCCTGAGCCTCTTAGATCTTCCCAGAGGCTCACTGTCCTCCTCTGCAGAAAGTGTGTGATCATACACTTTGCCACGCATCCATGCCATTGACACTAGTTCTGTTGTCCAGCACAGGCATCACCATCAGGGTATTAGGGCAAACGCTCCCATTCTGGGAGTTCAAAAAATCACCTCCAGGGCCGGAGGGTTAGCTCAGTGGTTCCGGCGCCTGCCTTGCAAGTGCAAGGACCTGAGTTCAATCCCTGGTAACCACATATAATGCTGGGCGTGGTGGCTCACGCCTGTAATCCCAGCTCTCGGGAGGCAGAGACGGGAGGATTGCTGAGTTCGCGGCGGCTTGCCTGGGCACCACAGTGAGCTCAGGGCCAGCCTGAACTACAAAGCGAGACCCTGTCTCAAAAAAAAAAAATCACCTCCACAACCCATCCTATGATACTAATCAAGGAAATGGATAGTGATAAGGTGCAAGGAATGAGTTTTAATGAGCATGACCTTTCTGGGAAGCACAAATAGAGGTTCCAGATCTTCCTTCAGGGGATGACAGAAATGTATACAAAAGGGAGACATAGTTTGCCTAGTGTAGGTGATCATAGTCAAGTAGATCCTGATCTAATGATGCATATTTCAGTATGAAAGACAACTAAATTAGATAGAAATTAAAAGACAGAGAGGAATCTGGCCTTGAGAAAGTTGAGCAAGCTTCCCTAGAAATAAACAGCAAATTGAAATTATACTGTGATTTGCACTACCTCATCCAGTAAAGCCAATAGACATCAGTCACATCGGAGGCTGACCAAAACATCTGGACCTGTCCTTTTCCAAAACTGCCTTTATTTTTCCCATATACCCTTACTGCATGACCCATTTCCCTACTGGACCAAAACTAATTAAGTGGCTGTACCCATAGTCCTATATGATGATTGTAGTTTCACCTAAATTGTACCCATGTTGTGACCCTGATGCAAAATTTATCACTGACAAAGGACTTTGTGGCCACTCCCTTAAGACCTCTCCTGAAAAATCCAGGAGTTA
>PVIC010044431.1:0-15016 GCA_004025085.1 Thryonomys swinderianus
TGAGCTAACCCTCCGGCCCTTCTCCTTCTCTTGTACACTGTCTTCCTTTTGTTCATTTGTTTCACATCGTAGGAAATTTCTCTAGAATATTTACATGCTACGACAGAAGTGCCTGGGCTCTTTCCTCTAGAGTTAAAGCATTTCACTACTTTACTCATTTGTTCTTTCACTTTCGACTGTGTCTGTCTCCTATGTACACATAGATACATTCAGTTTTACAGTATACTCTCCTCAGAACTGTAGTTCAGAGTTCCCATCTCAAGTTTTCCTTAGAACCCAGCTAATCATTATTCACAGAAATCCCCGAAATTTTGCTGAAATCATAAATATCCTCCAGAGTTGTTGGTTTTTTAGTTTTTGGTTTTTGTTTTTTTTGGGGGGTGGGAGATTTGTAAGTAGCCAACCTGAGAGTGTTACTCAGTTCTTGCTTCTGACTGGCTGCTGCAATGTAACCCACTCGGGCATTCCCTCATCATAACAGGCTGCTGAGTCACGTGTAGGCCTCCATTATTCACAGTTTTGCTCTTCTTAAAATTAAAGATCCCCAAGATGCTGCCAAAATGCCCTACACCTTCTAAGGCTTTATTAATACAGTATTTTATTAAATTTAATTATATAATTCTAGGGAACATAATTAACATTTAAACTATAAAAATTGGAACTTGGGCCGGAGGGTTAGCTCAGTGGTTCCGGCGCCTGCCTCGCAAGCGCAAGGTCCTGAGTTCGATCCCCGGTAACCACATATAATGCTGGGTGTGGAGACTCACGCCCACCAACAATCAACACCGCATACCACAATGCCGGACGTGGTGGCTCACGCCTGTAATCCCAGCACTCGGGAGGTAGAGACAGGAGAATTGCTGAGTTCGCAGCGGCTTGCCTGGGCACCATAGTGAGCTCAGGGCCAGACTGAACTACAAAGCAAGACCCTGTCTCCAAAAAAGCAAAAAAAAAAAAAATTGGAACTTATGGGCATTTTTCTAACCATATGAAATTCACAGTTTTTCACAATTCAGAGGTACTCTAGGAAGTAACCCTTACAAATTTCAGGGGTCAACTGTAAAAACACACATATTGTTTATGTTCACATATGTATATGTTCACATATAGTGCCTACACACACATAGAGAAAGAGACAGAGAGTGTTGAGGCCCTCCTTAGAGAACACCAAGAACATGGTCCTGGCGGGCTATGCCTACACGTCCCATCCCCTGCTGGATGAGACTGTATTCCCTTGAGATAGGGTTTCAGCAAACTATGTTTTGCTGTCTTCTTTTTTTTTTTTTTTTCCTGAGACAGGGTCTTGCTTTGGAGTTCAGGCTGGCCCTGAGCTCACCATGTAGCCCTGGCAAGCCTTGAACTCAGCAATTCTCCTGCCTCTGCCTCTGCCTCTGCCTCTGCCTCTGCCTCTGCCTCTGCCTCTGCCTCTGCCTCTGCCTCTGCCTCTGCCTCTGCCTCTGCCTCTGCCTCCCAAATGTTGGGATGACAAGCATGAGCCACCATGCCTGGCACTGGGTATGTGGTACTGATTTCTGGTGGGTGCGAGTCACCACACCCGCTATTGTTGTATGTGGTTACCAGGGAAGGAACCAGAGACCTTGCGCTTGCTGGGCAGGTGCTGAACCACTGAGCTAAATCTCTGGCCCTGTTTTGCTGTCTTTAATACTTTCTGGTGCTTGCGCCTTTATTCCTCTGAAGTCCCAAGAGGCAGTATTCTTGTGGTTCATTTCTCAGGTCTTAATGACCCAAAATTATGTGAACAAGGTCCTTTGAGTAACTTTTCATATATTTTCAGCCCAACAACTTGTCCAGTGCTAGGAAGGGGACAGTGTCTCATCGTGTAGCTCGCTGTCCCTTTCTCTCTGGTGCTTCCAGCAGTTTCTGCCCCTCACCCGGAAGAAATCTATAATGCTTCCCTTAATGGTATAATTTCTGTAGGTTTCAGTTTCTTCATTGGTAATGAGATAAAAACGGTTTCAGTCTCTTAAGTAAATTAGTATATGTAAAGGTCTTGCATGAATAATGTCTAACATATGATGACAGCTTAAATTTTAGCTTTCATTTTATAATTCTCACAGAGTTCCTTGGAATAATAATGAAACTCTGAATTAAGTTATTTCTTAATGTGGGTGTCAGAGAATTTGGATTAATAATGGAGTAACAATAATGAAATCTAGGATGGGCCCTGATTAAGCAGTTAGGTTTAACAATTGCAAGGCTATAGGCTCCATCTTTTCATTATGTATTAAGCTCTTGTAAAATTGCAGTACGGTAAACTTTCTAAAGCACCATTGTACACAATGTAACTTTTTAGTAACATTGGTTTTTATGTTTTCTATTGTCTTAGGGAGAAAGAAAGGCAGATGCAGAATTCCCCCAACTGTGAATGGACCCCGAAGGAAAAGAGGTTGGCCAAAAGGTTAAAAAATGTTTTTGTTAAACATATTAATTTTTCTGCTTTATTTTATGCTGTTAGTAACAGCCACTGAAAAACGCATCAGATTTAGAGAATTTTAAGGTATTTCAGGGGAGAAAGATAAGAGCACAACGATAAAAATACTATCCATGGGGCTGGAGATTTAGCTCAGTGGTTCTGGTTCCTGCCTCGCAAGCACAAGGTCCTGAGTTCAATCCCCGGTAACCACATACAATGCTGGGCGTGGTGGTTCACGCCTGTCATCCCAGCACTCAGGAGGCAGAGATAGGATTGCTGAGTTCGAGGCTTGCCTGGGCTACATAGTGAGCTCAAGGCCAGCCTGAACTACAAAGTGAGACCTTGTCTCAAAAAAAAAACTATCCATGGTCACAAGGGCCAGAACCCTACACTACTGTCTCTGCTCAACTGATAACATTTAACTCTGGAAAAACTGGGGAAGGACACGTCCCAACAAGTGATGTACTCACAAGTGATGTAGCCATCCCTCCTCTTGCCCTCCACTCCGTGTGTGGTGTAGACTTCAGCTAAGTTTAGACCACAGGTCTGCAAACTGTAGCCCAGTGGGCAGAACCACCTGCCAACAGTTTGTAAATAAAACTTTACTGGAACACATCTGCCTATCATCTGTGGATGTTTTCAAGGTATAATTGCAGAGCTGAGGAGTCACAAGAGAGTATGCAATACAAAACCTTGAACATTGACTGGCTGGCCCTTTTCAGAAAAAATTTCCTGTTTTTCTAAATATCAGACAGGCTCCTAAAAAGTCATCTTCAAAAAATATTTTCTTACACACTCTATTTGCAATGTACTCTTACACACTAGAGATATTAATGCTGTTTTTCCATTTTCTCAGGGAAAAAAAGAACCAACATTAAACCTTTGAGAACAGTCAGAAAAAGAGGTAAAAACAAACAATTAATAAACTGAAAGACACCCTGGGCCGCCTGGCATGTACCTACCTTCACTGTGCTGATAATTACCAGACCATTCTTTTGCCGTGGTAGAAAATCACAGACTACACAGAAGGGAATCCTAGGTGGCCATAGAAGATTCATGTTCTAATTCTTACCGTGTCTTCTATTGTGTAACTTTGCCTGTTTTGATTCAGTTTCCTCATCTGTAAAGATGGAAGAGACATTGTCAGGGGAATTAGATGAAGTATCCTGGGAGGGCCACCCACGCTCCGACAGTCTGTGTATATCTGAAGCACCTCAGAAGTCCGTGGATAGCCTGCTATCCTCACCGGAGAGAGGAGCCCCAGTTTGTGTTTGATGGTCCCTAGCCTTGGCTGGAAAGGCAGAAACAGCAGCTGCAGCTGTGGAAGTTCATCTTAAGACCTTCAGTACTGGTTTCAGTGGGATCAAATCCCCAGCGCCCCTCATGTGGTGTGCAGGGCTCCCCGAGAAACCACAGTCTCTATGGAGGCCCCTGCCCTGAGCCACCGAGAAAGCTCAGGTGAAGAAGTAAAGCAGCAGACAGTGAGACAGACACCGCCCCATAAGGAGCCCATGGCCATCCTGCCCTGCTCCCCCAGGCCTTGAACAAGGACACTCGGTTCAAATTTGAGTTATTTTCTCCCTCTTCCTAAGCTCAAAGGCATAAAATTACCAGAAATCTCTCTTCCGAGCATCAGGAAGAAATTCATTGTGCGGTTAGTAGTTGGACCAACGAGCTTGGGAGCTTGGATTCACCCACTGGTCTTTCCTGGAGTTGGGGGAGGGTGTGCTTTGTAGCATAACGGTCTCTGGGCATCCAGTTTGCCCCAAAAGACCTACAGATGTAAATAATTCATGAGGAAATTCAGTACATTTTTAAGTTATAATGAAAGGATCTCAAGGAGTATGGGGGATCCTGGGCAGTTTTAGATGAAGATAGAATTAAACAAAAAATTTCTTTGCAGGTCCCAGAATTCGCAGAGAAACTCTTGCAAATTTCAATATTCCTGAGCTTCCTGTGACCTGCGGTAACACTAAGGGCACTCTGAAAAAGGAGCTGTTTGAGCAAGGTGAGTTTCAGGGTCCTCATGCTTCCCAGTGGGAAAGCATCCTGTGAGGAGAACACTGGTGATGCGGTCCCACTCCGGGCTTGGTGATTGATAGGGAGGATCTCTGAGACCCAGGATATGATCATGCCACGCCCAGCCTTTATGAAAGTGAAAACATATGAAGTCAAATCAGCAGAGGGAAAAGAAACATGGGCAAAGCCCGAGGGAACCAAGGGCAAGCTTTCCAAGAGTACGGTCACGCGGGAGTCAAGCATGTGGCCCTTTACTGCCTAGCAACCAAATGGGACACCACGTGAAATGTTTTCTGCCAGCCAAGACACACAATCTCTCTGACCCCAAGCCTCCTTCTTTACAAAAGAAGAATAATAAAAATTTCTGATCATATTCTTAATGGAAAAAAATAAGATAACAGACACAAAATACCTTGCAAATTATAATTGTTGTGGTACCGACTTTCGTCTATTGGGCTTGATCCTCCCTCCCACATTACAGTTGTTAGGACACCAACAAGTGCCGGGTCTGCCCTACGACTCTACTCTCTGTCTACAGTTAACTTCTCCCTGCAGTTAACATTTCCATAATGACTGTTAGCATCGAATAGCCACCAGCCCGAGTATGAGAAATAACTGATTTTCTTTAGCTAGAGGAACAGTGTCAGATAAGACAAGGCAGATGTGATGATAATGACAGCTTTCACATGGCAGCCAGGTTCACGAGAGCTCAGCAGAAGGAAGGCAGGGATACTGTTCTCACCTGCCTCTCTGAAACTCATGTTGCCTCCATCCTGGGGCACAGAGAAAGGAGGAAAAGAAATTAGCTCATCATTTAGGGTCATTCTTTTCATCTCTTTTTAAAACACTAAAGTACTTTTAAAAGCTAGTGTCAGTGGTAATTCCTCTCCTGATTGCATGAAGGTCAAAGAAATACACACACAAAGTGGGGAATCCCTTCAGTCCTTGCTGGGGTCTGAGGGGAAGCGCACACACTCCTGAGGGGCAGCTGAGCCCAAAATGAGCCGAGAACAAGGGCACAGGATGCCAAGACGCTTGTCTCGGTCTTACAGGCACCTGGATCAAGAGCATCGGGACTGAGGATGGAAGCTCGTTCACCCCCAGGGAGTTTGAAATTGAAGGAAATCGTGCAGCATCCAGGAACTGGAAAATAAGTGTGCGCTGCTATGGATGGACCTTGAAAGAGCTGATAAAGGTACAAGAGTGATGAGTGGCTTCCAACAAGGTTCTGGTGTCACGATTCAGCAACGCCGAGCTTTAGCAGTTTCTGTGCCCAGAAAACTCTCCTGACTCCCTTTTCCCAGGTGACAGGGCAGGTGTCAGCACTGACAGACCAAGGTGCTACTCGGCTGGCCGAGAGCACGGCTTATCCTCTTAAGTTGATTGATTCATAGCCTTTCAAAGGTCGGCAGTAAGTTGTGGCCTTGATTCTGCCATTGATTAACTGTCAAATATGATGACATGGAAGCAACTTAGATTGGAGTATGAGGGTCATTCTTTTCATCTCTTTTTAAAACACTTAAAGTACTTTTAAAAGAGGGACCCCTTAAAAAATGTGGGCCTCTGTTAAAAGTAGTATCATGCAAGCCACATCAGAAAATAACACATCAACATAGGTGGACCCTGGGTCATGGGGCTATTTCAGTATTTCTTTTGTTAAGCTACCTCAATTTCATTCATTTTTTAAATATTTTTCTGGTGCCAGGGATAGAACCCAGGGCCTCACATATGCTAAGTAAGTGCTCTCACACTCAGCTACATCTTCAGACTCCTAAAATGTCCTGTTCAAAAAGAATATTAATTAGCTACATTGTTCATTCACGCCTTTTCTCCTCTTGCCATCTCCTGATATGGAAAAATCAGGGACAGGTCTGTGTGACAGGTATGATGCTGCTTCTGTCACCCATCCCTTGGATCACTCTAACAGACCCAGAAACGTTTCCTAAGCCTCATCTGAGAACATGAGGGAGAAAAGCAGGTGAGCCCTGGGCAGCACAAGGCTGCACATTCCCAACAGGGCTGCTGTGCCTTGCTACTGCGAGAGATCCGGCAGGAAGAGGGCAGGAGCTCGGGGCAGGAAGGTCACTTCTGGCCTAGCGGGGAAGGACAGCTGCCAGAGCAGTTCGCGCTGAGCTGGCCTCCTGGAAAGTAGCTGCAAGGAGGAAAAGCTTAGAACGGGACATTCTATGTACAGAGAAAGGGTGGCGTGAAAATCTTCTCCTCAATGTGTCAAGAAGGGTGGAATGATAAGACGCTGTTCATGGCTCCACTCTCTGTGGGACTCCTGGGGCCACAAGAGTGAATGTAAATGCTTCTATGTCTCCCTGGCAAGCATGGAAAATAACCTCCAGGAAGACATCCTGAATTTGAGTTCAAAGTGAGAAACCCAGGTTAGAATATCGAGAAGACAACCAGAAATGCCCAGGTAACAAAACAGGAGCAGAGACCCATCGTGTCATAAATCTCTTCTCTTTCAGAGAGGATATCTACCAGAACCGCCAAGTAAAAGAGGAAAGGTAATTAGCCCGTGACCTGCCAAAGTCTCATCTATCACCTTGCTGATTTTCCATCTCTGTAGCTGGATAGTTTTTAAACTGACCACTCCTACCTGGAGGACACACTAATAAATGAAATAAATAGATTACAGAGATGCAAATACTGGATCTTTTCTTTGATATGAGCACCTGTAGATGCAAATGAGTTCTAGAATGTATGATAGCTTATGTAAAATAGGCAATTTCCAAAGGGAATTTGGTGTGGGAACATAGTGAGGGGAAGGAATAAATATGATTCCGAAAGAAAATAAAAGCATGTATATAGAGAGTGGGTGGGTAGGGATGTGGGTAAAAATGAGCATTAACTTGTGTCATATACTGGTACAAATTCCCCAATGTTGTGCGTGATTGTGAGCTGTATATAACATGTACTAACAAAGAATTCAATTAAAAAAATAAATAAATTGACTACTCCTGATAAAATTTGATCCTATAATATGGTGCTGCTCACAAACAACACAATGTAAGAAGCCAAGACTTCTCCCAGCTTTAAAACATATGTGACAGAGGCGGGAATGGTCCTTATAAAGAGCTACCAAGATAGAGCTGACCTTGTATACCTATGTTAGTAAAAGACCTGAATGCCATGCTCTTTTAAAATTAAATATGAAAGGTGAGAGTGAAATTGGAAAAACAAGCACAATTTTAAAATGCACAAAACAATACACTTAACAACCTCCATCTTTGCAACCTCATTTTAAACACGGATTGTCTTTCTTTGTTTTTTGTTTGTTTGTTTGTTTGTGTTTTTCTTTTGTTTGTTTTTTTTTTGAGATAAGGTCTCACTTTGTAGTTCAGGCTGGCCCTGAGCTCACTATGTAGCCCAGGCAAGCCTCAAACTCAACAATCCTCCTGTCTCTGCCTCCTGAGTGCTGGGATTACAGGCATGAGCCATCACACCCGGCACTGTGGTATGTGGTGTTGATGGCTGGTGGACGTGAGGCACCACGCCCAGCATTGTACGTGGTTACCGGGATCGAACTCAGGACCTTGTGCTTGTGAGGCAGGCACCGGAACCACTGAGCTAAATCTCTGGCCCTGTTTGTTGGCTTTTGAGACAGGTCTCACCTTGGAGTTCAAGCTGGCCCTGAGCTCACTATGTAGCCCAGGCGAGCTTCGAGCTCAGCAATCCTCTGGCCTCTAGCTGTACCTCCTGAGTGCTGGGATTATAGGTGTGAGCCACCATGCCCGGCACTGTGGTATGTGGTTCTGATTGCTGGTGGGCGTGAGTCACCACACCTGGGATTGTTGTATGTGGTTACCGGGGATCGAACCAGGGACCTTGCACTTGCTAGGCAGGTGCTGGAACCACTGAGCTAAATCTCTGGCCCTTCTGAGGTCTACTTTTTTTGTTTTTGAGACAGGGTCTCGTTTTGTAGTTCAGGCTGGCCCTGAGCTCACTATGATGCCCAGGCAAGCCTCAAACTCAGCAATCCTCCTATCTCTGCCTCCCGAGTGCTGGGATTACAGGCATGAGCCACCATGCCCCGTACTGTGGTATGTGATGTTGATTGCTGGTGGGTGTGAGTCACCATGCCCAGCATTGTATGTGGTTACTGGGGATCAAACTCAGGACCTTGTGCTTGCGAGGCAGGTGCCGGAACCACTGAGCTAAATCTCTGGCCCCCTGAGGTCTATTTTTACTAAAATAACAATGGAGCATAGATTTTCCCAGAAACATCCTTTGGGAACTCCAGAAAACCTAATGTAAAATTTCCCTGGAATGTGTAATGCCCAGGGAAGCAAATAACAAAAAGCAGAAGAACCCTAAAAGGCAGCTGCCACATCAGATGTGGTTTAAACCCCTGAAGGTTCACACATTGCAATTTAACCCCCATCGTCAGGAATTAAAGACAATGAAAAATTAATCAGATTATAGCATTTATGGGTGAGGTCATTGGAGTGATTAGAATTAGATAAGAACATCAGGATTAGGTATTAGTGGCTTTTTAAAAATTATGATAAGTTCATTTTTCAATTTTACATGAAAATAAAACAATTTCGGGCCAGAGATTTAGCTCAGTGGTTCCGGCACCTGCCTGGCAAGCACAAGGTCCTGAGTTTGATCCCGGTAACCACATACAGTGCTGGGTGTGGTGACTCACGCCCACCAGCAATCAGCACCACATACCACAGTGCCGGGCGTGGTAGCTCACGCCTGTCATCCCAGCACTCGGGAGGCAGAGACAGGAGGATTGCTGAGTTCAAGGCTTGCCTTGGCTACATAGTGAGCTCAGGGCCAGCCTGAACTACAAAAGCAAGACCCTGTCTCAAAAAATAAATAAATAAAACAATTTCATACCAAAATAAGGATGAGAATAGTTAATACAGTGTGTATCCTTATCTTAAAATAGTTACTTAGAATATAAGACATAAATACAAAAAATTTCCTCCAATAAGAGTGAAAGGCCAAAGGATTTGGACCCACGTATGCCCCATCTGTCTGTATCTATTACCTCTCTCTTTCCATGTATCACCTTGGGATTCTGCAAACAAGAAGACCATCAGCAGTCACCCAGCCTCTGTTATTTTGTTAGAGTAAAATAAACTGGCAAATGTGATTACTGACATGGAAATGCTTTCCTTCTTGGAGATAGCCTCTCCCACCCCAAGGCCTGTGGGACTTCACTTCCATCCCTGATGCTGATTTCTCCCTCTGTGGAAGGACTGTAGAGGTCATGGGCTGGTGATGTCCATGCTATGTGAACACCAGAGAAAGTGGTGAGACTTTCCATGTTTTCCACAGTGTTCGTAAGGCCAGATATAAGACAGAACTTGGGGGGGGCTGGAGATTTAGCTCAGTGGTTCTGGTGCCTGCCTCGCAAGCACAAGGTCCTGAGTTCAATCCCCGGTAACCACATACAATGCTGGGCGTGGAGACTCATGCCCACCAGCAATCAATACCACATACCACAGTACCAGGCGTGGTGGCTCACGCCTGTAATCTCAGCACTCAGGAGGCAGAGACAGGAGGACTGCTGAGTTTGAGGCTTGCCTGGGCTCCATAGTGAGCTCAGGGCCAGCCTGAACTACAAAGCGAGACCCTGTCTCAAAAAAAAGAAAGACAGAACCTGGGGCTGTCTGCCACACTGTCTTCGTGACTAGAGATGCAGTGATGAAGTTGTGTTTTCTGCAGAAAGAGAAATTATTTGGTGCATTGAATTAGATCAAACATGTCTACCCAGCTCTAAAGAGGCATGGCAACTCAGTCTGGACTTATCAGCTGAGTCAGCCTCCTCCTACGTCTTCATCCACGCACCCTCCGGGATCACAGCTCTAGAGAGCTGGGACCACCTCGTTCTCACAGGGCCTCTCCAAACAGCCTTCCTTCCTCTTTGGCCTCTGGTGCTTGGGTCACTCTGCACTGTGTGTCAGGTGCTGCTGTTGGCAGATTCGCTGCTCCTGGTTTCCTGTTAAACCTGCTTTGGTAGCTAAGGTGCTCTAGAATAAACAATAAAAAGCCCATGGTCATTTATTGGCTGCCAAGAAATCTCTTTTCCTCAGTGACAGCTGTGCTCATTTGTCATGCATTTGTGTAGTCAGTCCACAAACAACTGCAAAGCAGCTACTAAGTGCCTGGCAATGGGCTTGGCAATGGCTGTACAAAAGAGGCCAACATGACAGACCCAGGATCATGTTCTCCTTGTCTTACCCAGGAGAGTGACTGATGGAGTGGGTAGGGAAGGTTCTTGGGGTTCAGAACAAAGTGGGAAGTTGCTCACCTTCAGGAAGAAAGTAACTTGCGACTTGGACACCCCTATCATCAGGGCTGTATTCCTAAGTAGGGAAACCATCTCCCCTTGAAAGACCTCCAAGACTCTGGACCTTGTGGTCACACTGGGGACTTTTGGGGATGAGTCCTCAGCCTGATTATTACTGGTGCTCCTCCCAGCAGATGACACTTCCTAATTTAAAGAAATTGCCTGAGGACCCCTCCACATGGGAGAATCAGTGGTTTCTTCAGCTAAGCCTGAAAAGAAAGGCTAGACTCTGTAGGAGTTCACAAAGATTCACCCTGCCTTTGGGGGGCAGGGAATATACACTGGCACCCACAGATACACAATTTAATTGTTTTTAATTCTCTCAGTAAGTACATAGGCTGGTAAATGCAAATTTGAAACAAAACAAAAAAGACTGTGGCATAAATCCCTTAAAGAAGTGATCAAATGTGTGATTGATGAGATATCACATTCAACATTGTCACTCAACCTTTGTCTCTTTCAGCAGAGAACACCAGACTCTTACTCCAATGCCCCAGTGGACCCTTATGTAAGTACTGACTCACAGCTATAACCTGTGACAGCCCACAACTTTTCCCTAGCACATCACCTGTGTTACCATTGCTTTTCCATGAGGCAATATCACTCCTGGGCAAAGCATGTTACCATATATGATGAGCAGGGAATACCAGATGTGCACCCAGGCATTTGTCCAAGGTTGAGCACCTCCACTGAAAACATCTTTTGTCTGTTTCAGTGGAAGCAATCCATGCTCTTGTTTCCCCTCAAAAGTAAGTATGGGAGGCAGAGTTCTATACAATTGGGGTCTCTAGAGAAGAATTTGAAGTGGGTGTGATCAAAGCTCGTCTGCAGATGAAGGTTAAGCTGCAAATCTGAGAGAAAAAACAGCACTTTAAAGAAGGCATCAGTGATGGAAAAAGCCTTCAACATTTGCTCCCTGGAGTAGGCAGAGTTCAAAGTGGTCATAAACATCAGCCAGAAAGAACAAGTCAGACCCTGCTGGCAAGTTCAAGGTCCAGGTCACTGTGCTTAGTCCTGCAAAGAAATGCACAGAGAAAGTGGAGCTTTCATGATGTCCTCAGGCCCAGTGTGAGGACAGTTAAACCATCACCCCTTAGGGAGCCACAGGACACTTTTCCTCCAGCTGCTTGGCTGGGGCAGGACATTCACATCCCATTCTGATCCCACTGGCCTGTGTGACCTCCACTCACAGTACAGCTGCCCACTTCAGGATCTGCTGAAATCATGGATAACCCCCCATCAACAGCTAATCATACCCAATTCCTTTCATGACAGTGAAGTCAGTGTCCACACTTTGTACAATTATAAGGGGCACCTCTCACTCCAGGTCACTGTGCAACCAGACACGGGACACCAGCAGAGACAGGCAGAAAGGGGCCACCACACCTTCTGGCTTCCTTGCAAATGCACTGCCCTTCGAAGACCCAGAAAAGTCTACACTGCTCTTGTCCCTCTACTGAAGTTGAGACCATCAGTGATACAACAGCTCTTACTGCTGGGTCTGCCTACTAACATGATGACTGGCTTACATGGACAGTTCTTCCCAAAGCTCACAGCCAAGCAAGCCTTCTGCACTCCCTTCCATGACCTTCTTACTACAAAACTGACTTCCTTAGGACTCCCCTGTCCTTGCTCAGAAGAACACGAGCTATGTACTGCAGTCACTGGGTCAAACCACAGCCTCTGATGTTACTGGTCTCAAGTGCTATTTTCCAGTGGTTTGTCAACATACTACAGTTGTGAGTGGCCATGGGTTGTTGCTGCTCCTTCTAGTATCTACCTAATCTAGGCTGGCTGAGCCCTACTCTATGCCCCTGATTCTCCCTGTGAGTGGTGGAGCCCAAAATGTATATTTCTAGTATATCCAAGTGGTGCCACTCAACCCAGAGACCTCTGCATGCTGTTCGGTAGAGCAGTCTGGGGTCGTGTGAAACACTCTAGTGTCTCAGTCCCAACCCAGACTGAATTGGAACATCTGGTGATAGGGTCCTAGTATCCTAGATTTTTTTTTTTCCAGTGCTGAAGATTGAATCCAGAGCCTAATGTGTTCTAGCCATGTGCTCTACCACTGAGCTATACCTCCAGCTAAAACAAACAAAAAACAAAAAAACTCTTCAGGTTATTCTGAAAATCTGTATAATAGGTTGAGAACTACCACTAACCAAAAGAACAAATTTCTTGCTAAAAAGATTGAGGAGGAGGCTTGGCTGCTAAGGTTAGTGAATGAGGATGGTGGATGATAGAGTACTTATCAAGAATGTGCAAGGCCCTGGATTCAATCCCAGAACTGTAAATTAAATGATGGTGGTGGTGATGATGATGATGATGATGATGATGATGATGATGATGATGAGCTATAACTGCAGTTTGCCATTTTAGATGATGGGACTCCTGTCAGGAGCAATCCTATTTGGGAAAAATAATTGCAAAGTGGGGACTATGATTAGGCCAAGCTTTCCTCCCTGAAGACCAGCTATGACATATCCAGACCTGAGAACTTGACTCTTATCTTCACCTCCATTAAAAACAAAAGTTCCACATTGGGCACCAAATGTAGGAATGGGAAGGGAACATAGCTAGAACCTCTGCAGTCAAGTTCTAGTCTCTTGTGAGCCTGACAGCACAAGGTGAATTAATTAACAAATAGACAGAAATGAGACTTAAGGAGCTGAGCTTGGGCCTTATCCATGCTATGCTGGGCAGCAAAGATGAAAAACTTGAGCTTTCCACAATTTTATTCCATACCAAGCTTCCATGCCTGTAATCCTAGCACTTGGAAGGCAGAGCAGATGCTGGCAGTAGACCTTGGAGCATTATGTAGATAAAGGTCTTGGTGTAGTTCTGCCCTAGAGCATCATAGTATGTGGGACCACTGAAGTCTTTGTTGTTATGGGAGGTGAAGATAAAAGTCAAGTCCTTGGGTTTGGATATGTCATAGCTGGTCTCTAGGCAGGAAAGACTGTCCTAATCATAGTCCCACTTGTGCAATTATTTTTCCCAAATAGGATTGCTCCCAACAGACTCCAAGTGCAGGACTTTCCCACATCATTTATTGTTTCTTAGGGCCACTCGCAGTGGGTTTTACAGGATAATGATCCAGAAACCTGGACTCAGCAGCCCACAGTGGTTGTGGAGATGAGTAGCATAACAGGAAACTCGAGATAGAAAGATAAAGAATGGGAATTATGCCAGAAGTGGGATCATTCCCACTACAGAGGTTGGAAAGCAGGTTTTGAATGTTTGAGACTCAAAATGAAGCCAGGAAATGTATCAAAAGGTCTGAAGATGTGTACACTGAGTACATTGAGGTACCAGAACCTCTGAGCAAAATCTCCGGCCCTTTTTTTTAAGTTTTTTGAGACAGGGTCTTGCTTTGTAGTATAGGCTGGCCTCAAACTCAAGGGAAGCTGGCTTTGGCTTAGGTGTGATGAAGTTCTACAGCACAGTGATTGGAGTCCAAAGGCCTAGGCTCTGGCCAGGCTGTCAACCATTCTGGTACATGCAAGGCCACATGATCCAGAGCTCCAACATGGCAACGTTATAAGTGCTCGGTGATCTAAATGATGTCTATATTATTTTCTTTTCTAGCCAGAAAACGCAAATGAATGTCAAGTGTGTGCCGAAGGGGGGCAGATGTACTGCTGCGATAGTTGTCCAAAATCCTATCATGAGAACTGCCACATCCCACCTGTGGAAACTAAGAGGTTAGTAAGACCAGAACCCTCCTTTCTTCCTCCTCCTGCCATGGTATACACATCCTGCACGGTGTCTGTAGTGGGTACATCCTGATGCTGAGGGAGCAGAATCCTTAGCATCAAGACCCAAAAATATCATCCAGAGCAATTAACAGTACTGGTGGTAGCAAGTTAATGGAAAGCAAAGAGTTTATGAGATGAAATAGCAAGAGATGTTGTCCCATCGCCCCTTCTTTTTTTTTTTTTTTTTTTTTTTTTTTTTTTTTTTTTTTTTTTTTTTTTTTTGAGACAGGGTCTCGCTTTGTAGTTCAGGCTGGCCCTGAGCTCACTATGGAGCCCAGGCAAGCTGCTGCGAACTCAGCAATCCTCTTGTCTCTGCCTCCCGAGTGCTGGGATTACAGGCATGAGCCACCACGCCCAGCATTGTGGTATGCGGTGTTGATTGTTGGTGGGTGTGAGTCTCCACGCCCAGCATTATATGTGGTTACCGGGGATCGAACTCAGGACCTTGCGCTTGCAAGGCAGGCACTGGAACCACTGAGCTAAGCCTCC
>PVIC010044432.1:0-15016 GCA_004025085.1 Thryonomys swinderianus
TTTTTTTTTTTTTTTTTTTTTTTTTTGGTCCTGGGAATTGAACTCAGGACTTTGTGATTGCCAGGCAGTCATGGTGCCACTAAGCTCAACTCCTGGCCCTAGAAAATGTGATACTTGCCGGGCGTGGTGGCTCATGCCTGTAATCCCAGCACTTGGGAGGCAGAGACAGGAGGATTGCTGCATTCAAGGCTTGCTTGGGCTACATAGTGAGCTCAGGGCCAGCCTGAACTACAAGGTGAGACCCTGTCTCAAAAAAAAGCAATACTTTCTCTTTTTTTAATTGATTTTATTGATACATTTTATATATACATTATGATCGTATTCAACATTGAAGGAGTGGCGTACTTTTTAACTTGTATGTTTTGTTTTCAGGTTTTGAGAATATGGAACAGTGAAGATGTAAACTTTGATAAAGTATTTAAAGCTACAGTAAGTCTCTGGATTTTCCAACATAATTAGCTTATTGGTGATGAGATCATTCATAGGATTGTGTGCTATTTATTTAGTTAGTGTTTTTGCACTTTGTAGTTCAGGGTGGCTCTAAAATCACTATGTTGCCCAGGAAAGCCTCGAACTCACAGCAATCCTCCTGCTTCTGCCTCCCGAGTGCTGGGATAACAGGTGTGAGCCACCACATCTAGTTTAGGTTAGCTTTTTTTTTTTTTTGAGACATGGTCTCATTTTGTAGTTCAGGCTGGCCTTGAGCTCACTATTTAGCTCAGGCAAGCCCCAAACTCTGCAGTCCTCCTGCTTCTGCCTCTCGAGTGCTGGGATGACAAGCATGAGCCACCAAGCTGGGCATTTGTGGTATGTGGAACTGATTGCTGGTGCCCACACCTGGTATGGTTGTATGTGGTTACCAGGTATTGAACCAGGGACCTTGCGCTTGCTAGGCAAGCACCAGAACCACTGAGCTGAATCTCTGGCCTAGGTTATTAACTTAATAGTGCTGGAAAAGTAAACCAAAGGTTGTAATCATTTGGAAGTATTTTTTTTCTTTTTTTTTCAGTACTGGCCCTTTGCAGTTTTTTATTACTATTATTATTATTATTTTATATGTATGTGTGTATGTATGTATTTACTTATTGAGACAGAGTCTCACTTTGTAGTTCAGGCTGGCCCTGAATTCACCATGTAGCTCAGGCAAGCCTCAAACTGAGCAATCCTCCTGCCTCTGCCTCCCAAGTGCTAGGATTACAGGTTTGAGCCACCAAGCCCAGCATTTGTGGTATGCAGTACTGATTGCCAGTGGGCATGGCCGCTGCACCCAATATTGTTGTATGTGATTACCGGGGATCAAACCAGGGACCTTGTACTTGCAAAGCAGGTGCTGGAACCACTGAGCTAAATCTCCAGCCCCTGTAGTTTTTTATTTTGAGACAGGGTTCAGTCATTAAATTGCCTGAGTTTTTGGGCTTAAATGTGATCCTTCTGTCTCAGCCACCCAGAATGCAGGAATTACTGGTATACACCACTATGCTCACCTTGGAATCAGTTTCTCTTTCTAATTATTTTACAGTATATATTGATAATACCTTAATTCCTACACTAATATATTACAAAGTATGCATTTACTATTCCATGAGATTGATTTCAATAATTAGTAATTAATTGATAACTATGGTAATATCTCGGTTCACACTTCTATTTATAAACAATTTAAATTAAACAAAATTTTACTTCCTGTCACACACTCAGCATCCAGTGACAAACATGACCATAACCATCGTCCCTAAACAAACACAAATGCAGCTATCTTCCCCAAATTCATGAAAGAGTTTGTAAACAGATTCTACTATCTTCCCATTAGTTTGGGTGTTCCGTGTGTGTCCTTCAGGAGAACAGGTGAACTTTTCCTCTTTTGTAGAATAGGTAGAATGGACCTGTATCTTTTTTACTAATCACCTAAAATGTGTTAATTAGCATTTTCTTTCTGATAGTGGGAGGATTCCAAAACTTGCCCCTAGTTTTAAGTGTCTAACTCTTAAATATAATTGGCACATCTTAGAAATGGTTCACAGTAGGAAGCAGATATAATACAGGTGTTATCCAGACCCTTGAAACATCTATCCAGCTGACTAACTCGAGTCTTTTCATTTACTTTGCAATAAAATGATCCTGAATTTTATTCAGTGGGGGGGGTTAGCCCCTCATGTGGTGATATCTTTTCTTCATGGATGTACAGGCTAGGTTTATAATTGTGGCATCGAGTTTGAACCGCACTACCGCAGAAATAAATGAGTAAATAATAATTGTGACATCAGCATTTAATACCAGAATTGCAAGCCGGGCGTGGTGGCTCACGCCTGTAATCCCAGCACTCGGGAGGCAGAGACAGGAGGATTGCTGTGTTCGAGGCTTGCCTGGGCTATATAGTGAGCTCAGGGCCAGCCTGAACTACAAAGCGAGACCCTGTCTCAAAAAACAAACAAACAAACCAGAAAAACAGAATTGCATTAGTGGCTTTATTTGAACTTCTCAACTTCTAGTTTTGGGAGGCTCAAGTTCTCCTCTGACCTCAGGCACAGTGGATGAACCAAAAATGGTTACCTGTTGAGAAGAACAGGAGCCAGGGAAGAAAGGATAAGAGTAGCATTTAGGGGCTCGGAATTTGGTTCAGTGGCACCACACCTGCCTTGCAAACACAAGGTCCTGATTTCAATCCACAGTACAAGGTGGGAGATAAGATTTAGACCTCTGAATATATTTTTGTGTATATTTCATTTTAAACAATGTATAGTTATAAAATGAAATTAAATCAAGCTGAAAACAAATCAGTCCTTTAAAAATTGAGCCTTGGGCCAGAGGGTTAGCTTAGAGGTTCTGGCACCTGCGCCTCGCAAGCACAAGGTCTTGAGTTCGATCCCCAGTAACCACATACAATGCTGGGCGTGGTGACTCACGCCCACCAGCAATCAATACCACATACCACAGTGCCAGGTGTGGTGGCTCATGCCTGTAATCCCAGCACTCGGGAGGCAGAGACAGGAGGATTGCTGAGTTGAAGGCTGGCCTGGCCTACATAGTGAGCTCAGGGCCAGCCTGAGCTACAAAGCGAGACCCTGTCTCAAAAAAAAAAAAAAAAAATTAAAAAAAAAAAAACTGTTTTCTTGTTTTTCAGTTGTCAGCCGAGGTCCATAAGATACACTCAATACAAGGAACAGAGCCCATGGTGCTGTTCAAGGGAGGTGCTGTTCGTGGTTTAGAGGCCTTGCTTACAGAACCTCAGCAGAAAATTGAAACAGTTATCTCTGATGGAGAAGTGATTAAGTAAGTTTCAATACTTGGAAGTGAATTTTTATCAAAATGAAAACATACTATGTATTTATTGCATTCTTTATTGTGTTAAAGGATAAGCTTAGTGATAGCGACTTAGGGCTAGGATTGCAGCTCAGTAGTAGAGTGCTTGCCTAGCCTACATGAAGCCCTAAATTCAGTTCCCAGCATCTCACCAAAGAGAGGTGAGACAGAGACCTGACTGAAAGCCTTGTAGAAGACACCAACCAAAAGAACCTTCCCCAAAAGGTGTTGGAGTGATAATAAGTGATTAAGGAAGCCATGTTCATATGAGTCCTGTTCCAGTGACACAGAACTGGGTAGTCAGTCATATTTTTTTTTTTTTTTTTTTTGAGACAGGGTCTCGCTTTGTAGTTCAGGCTGGCCCTGAGCTAACTGTGGTGCCCAGGCAAGCCGCAGCGAACTCAGCAATCCTCCTGTCTGCCTCCCGAGTGCTGGGATTATAGGCGTGAGCCACCAGTCCTACATTGTCATATGCGGTGTTGATTGTCGGTGGGCGTGTCTCCACACCCAGCATTATATGTGGTTACCGGGGATCGAACTCAGGTCCTTGTGCTTGCGAGGCAGGCACCAGAACCACTGAGCTAACCCTCCGGCCCGGGTAGTCAGTCATTTTAAGCTAAAATGGACAATTCCAAAAATCCAAAGTCTTCTGTTTCTGTCATATTGCCCTGACCACCAAATCACAATCTTTTTCTCCAGAGAAAAGTACAACTTTCTGGGCCAGAGGGTTAGCTCAGTGGTTCCAGGCATGGAGGCTCACGCCCACCAGCAATCAATACCACATGCCACAGAGCCGGGCGTGGTGGCTCACGCCTGTAATCCTAGCACTCAGGAGGCAGAGGCAGGAGGATTGCTGAGTTCGCAGCGGCTTGGCTGGGCTACATAGTGAGCTTAGAGCCAGCCTGAACTACAAAGTGAGACCCTGTCTCAAAAAAAAAAAGTACAACTTATTATTTGAAATCATAATAGTGCTGTGAGACCTTTGCTCATTCCAGATTCTGGAATAAAACTGAAAAATGATTCACCCAAGTGATAGAAGGACCATTTCATGATTTCCCATCTCTCCGATCCTCATTATTTCATCACATTTCCTAAAAGTCAAAGTGAAGACTTGTGTTTAGTAAGTGAACAATATGGACGATGACATATATATTAGATTGACCTGATGCATGCCTCTGTGGTATAAGCAACTGTTTGGGGAGGTTCTTTAAGTTCTAATCATCACTTTGCCACCAACTATCTGGGCTGACTTGGTGATGAGGCCATTAGCATCCCAGTGGCTCTGTCACTTGAAGTAAACAGATGAGATCCTAACATTTTCCTCAGAATACTAGTCCCATAAGTAATTTTGAAAGAAAGGGCTGGATGGGGTCAATTTAAGTGTGGGAGTCATTGCATACTGTATTCTGACCTATCAGAACTTTATTACATCCTGCATTTAGTCAACATCTGTCTGACAACCTAGTGTCTACCCTTTGTCTGTCATATACATCTTGTCTCATGTTTTTCTCAACTGAGTTTTGTGTTTTGAAATTTTTCTGTTTTTTTAGGTGGACAAAGTTTTTCGTGGTATATAGGCATCCTGTCTTAGTTTTTATTACTGAAAAAGTAAGTGATATCTTCACTTCCTGGCCCATTTTGTGAAATCTTAAAGTTGCCTATATTGTTTTTAAGATTAAAATGGAACTGTAGTATTTCAGAAGATTCCTAAAATTTTTAGGTTCAAACACTATAATGTATATTAGAGTTATTTCCATGCCTAAATTAAATAAATATTAATAACATTTTAAATTTAATTGAACCAAAAGTAAAGTACTCATTGTATTTAGTATGGAGTGACTTCTAGTTTTTAACATTAAATATACTTGGTTAAAATGGCAATTTCTATAAAATAAAATTGCCCTTTTTTTACAGGATGGAAATCATTTTGCTTATGTACAAATGTGCAACTCAAGAAACTTAAGCAAATATACCCTCTTGCTTGGACAAGAAGAAAAATCTGTCACACTGAATTTTACTGCTTATGTGGATCGGAAATTTATCTTTTTAATGTCATTAAGTAAGTTTTCTTTAAACTTCCAACTGTTTTTTTTTTTTTTCCGGTCCTGGGTATCAAGCTCAGGACCTTGTGATTACCATGTATGTGGTACCACTGAGCTACATCTTCCAGCAAGTTTTAATAAAAGGATATTATAGGATAGTATAGTCTTGAATCTTGCAGTTTTCTGTTATAGTCCTCCCCCTTTTCTGCTTCCTAATTAAGGATTCATCCCTTTACCTTTTGTGCCTGGCCATATCTGGTCATGCACTGGGTCACTGGTGGAAGTATGTGTGTGTAAGGACTTCAGGTAAAGCCCAGTTTTCAAACATTGTTTCTGCAGCTCTTTTTTTTTTTTTTTTTTTTGAAACAGGGTCTCGCTTTGTAGTTCAGGCTGGCTCTGAGCTCACTATGTAGCCTAGACAAGCTTCGAACTCAGCAGTCCTCCTGCCTCTGCCTCCCGAGTGCTGGGATTACAGGCGTGAGCCAACACACCCGGCACTGTGGTGTGGTATGTGGTATTGATTGTTGGTGGGCATGAGTCTCCACGCCCAGCATTTTATGTGGTTACTGGGGATCGAACTCAGGACCTTGCACTTGTGGGGCAGGCGCCAGAACCACTGAGCTAAGCCTCCAGTCCTGTTTCTGCAACTCTTAAAATTTGCCATAAGTAGTAAATAATACAATACCTATAAAAAAGGAAATCCTTTTTATCCTTATGATAAGGGCATATTCTTTGACAGTGTGGACCATAAAAAACCTACTTGACATGGAGTGTTCTCTAGCTCTTTTCACCCATTAGATTCTATGCCTTCTTTTTTTTTTTTTTTTTTTGGCTTTTTTGAGACAGGGTCTCGCTTTGTAGTTCAGGCTGGACCTGAGCTCACTGTGGTGCCCAGGCAAGCCGCCGCGAACTCAGCAGTCCTCCTGTCTCTGCCTCCCGAGTGCTGGGATTACAGGCGTGAGCCACCACGTCCGGCATCGTAGTATGCGGTGTTGATTGTTGGTGGGTGTGTCTCCACGCCCAGCATTATATGTGGTTACTGGGGATCGAACTCAGGTCCTTGCACTTGCGAGGCAGGCGTCGGAACCACTGAGCTAACCCTCTGGCCCTCTATGTCTTTCTTTGAACAATGAGACAGATGGACAGAGAATAATAGAGCAGCGTTGGCATTGCCACCTGCCTTTCATACATTTTTTTTTAATACTTTGAATCTGCTTTCTACATAGTCCTCTAAATAATCCCAGACTTATACTTCTAGGGCAAAGAAAAAAAACAGTCTATGTGGTACCCTGTCCTCCAGCCCTTTGTGGCTTTGAAATCATTTTGAAGAAGTATGGAGAAAATAATATTTAGGAAATGCTAGGCTTGGTAGCACATGCCTGTAATCCCAGGACTTTAGAGGCTAAGGGAGGAAGATTGTCTTGAGTTGCAGGCCGGCCTTAGCTACATAGTCAGAATAAGGCCAGCCTGAACGGCAGAGTAAGACCCTGTTGCAAAACAAAAAACAAACAAAAAATATTTAGGAAATTTTTCCATATTATCACAGTTATCTTTATGAAGTTTTTCATTGTCCAGCTGTTAAATAGCTGTTAGAAAGGCTCTTTATCATAACCAGGTAATTAGCATATGCTTCAGGTTTTAGTGTAGTGAACATTGAAGGGTCATATTATCTTTCTGTGGCATAGCTAGAACCATGTAAAATTGACAAAATTCAACTAACCTACAAAACGGCAATTTCCTATGGTTTTCAGTTAGACTAAAAGGAAATGTAATACAATGATCAGATTCTAATTAATTACTTGGACTTCAGGAGTAACTTGCTGGCAAAGCCATATGTTCAGTCCTCAGTGCCTCCAGTCCAGTTCTCTAGTGCAGACATATCCTTTTAGTGACCACATAGTTTTTCTCTCTGTATTTCTAAGTAATTACAGGTATGTACTGTTTCTGTATCTTGGCTATTGTGACTTTTCTCACTGTGATTTTTATTAATAATATTCCTCACCCCAGTTTTATGTTTGAAGTATTCTTTAAAAGAAACCAGAGTAATGTGCATGTTTTTCTGCTTAGATGGTTTACCACATTGTTAAAATCTTATAAGCAACCTCGTACATTTAATTATAGTAGATACATAACTGTTCTTAACCTGTTATTGAACCACAAATGTTTTTTCCAACAGGCTCTGATGGGTGTATATATGAAACCTTGATACCAATTTATCCAGGTGACACAGAAGAAAGTCAGAGATTAGTTAGGTCACTGTTGTTGAAGGCTTTTGTGTCTGGCATTACTCAAAATGGTGTTACACTCACTGCCCTGGATCAAGATCACGTAGCAGTCCTGGGACCTCCACTGCCATCTTCTAAGGGTAAATTACATCCAGTCAGTTGTGAAATCCTGTGCTCGATAGTGTCAGGATGGGGTGGGGCCCCAGAAGCATAAGTCTGGGGTTATTTAGAGGACAATGTAGAAAGCAGATTCAAAGTATTCCAGCCCATTTACCTTGTAGTCTTCCTTTCCTTTTCTTTAGTTTATTTTTTTATTTATATTTTTTAATCGGTACAGTAATATACACATCACAATTACACTCCACATTGAGAATTTGTACCAGTATATGATATAACTTAATTCTCCTTTTTCCCCTCCCCTACCCACCTACCTCCCCCTTCCTTTCCTTTTCATGTTTTATTACCACCTCAGTTCATTCTCTTTCTCATCATACTTATTCTTGTAACTTTCTACTTCTTGAACGGGTCTTTGATTTCATTCTGCATCTGTTAATCAACACTTCTTGTTACTATTCCCTTGTATCATTATCATGACTATAATACACTAAAGAAATAAAAATGAAAATATCGGGCCGGAGGGTTAGCTCAGTGGTTCCGGCGCCTGCCTCGCAAGCGTAAGGACCTGAGTTCGATCCCCGGTTACCACATATAATGCTGGGCGTGGTGGCTCACGCCTGTAATCCCAGCACTCGGGAGGCAGAAACAAGAGGATTGCTGAGTTCGCGGCGGCTTGCCTGGGCACCATAGTGAGCTCAGGGCCAGCCTGAACTACAAAGCAAGACCCTGTCTCCAAAAAGCAAAAAAAAAAAAAAGAAAAGAAAATATCTGTTAGACATTTGAAATTTTGGATAGCCAGGTGTGGTGGCACATAACCTGTAATCCTAGCACTCTGGGAGGCTGAGGCAGGAGGATTGACAAGTTTAAGAGTAGCTGGAGGGCCGGAGATTTAGCTCAGTGGTTCCAGCGCCTGCCTAGCAAGCACCAGGTCCCTGATTCAATCTGGTAACCACTACAACAATACCAGGCGTGGTGACTCACACCCATCGGCAATCAGTCCCAGTACCACAGTGCTGGGCATGGTGGCTCAAATTTGTAATTCCAGCACTCAGGAGGAGGAGGAAGCAGGATGATTGCTGAGTTGGAGGCTTGCCTGGGCTACATAGTGAGCTCAGGGCCAGCCTGAACTACAAAGTGAGAACCTGTCTCAAAAAAAATAAGTAAAGAGTAGCTTGGGTACACAGTGAATTCCAGGCCAGCCTGGACCACATGGCAGGACCCTGTCTCCAAAACAAAAAGAAGAAAAGAAAGAAACAGGAAAGTTTCTTTTCCACTGTAAGACTGAATTCTTACTGGTGTCTCACAGCATGAAATTCTCCTAGATTTGAACAGCTTGCAACCTGGGGGCTACTAATATACTTTTGTTCTTTTGTCAGTACAGGACTGGGGATTCTACTCTGCTCTAAACTCAGTTCAGCTCTGTACAGTCCAAACCTCATGCAATTTTTCTAGCCTTTTCCAGCTTTGGGGAAGCACGCTGTTTACTCAGGCCAGGCTCCAGACATTCTTCACCTGGCCTTCCTCACTTGTGTACTTAGTGATTCTCCCCCTACACTTACTAAGATTGTAGCTACTAGTTACAGCAAAACTACCATGTGCCAGGCATTTTACATGCATTATCTCTTTATTTGTATCATTTGCTTCCAACAACACTGTGTGGCAAAGTACAGTTACTTGCATCCCTGCTCTACAGGTGAGGAACTGAAGTGTTGGGTTAACTGATGCCATGCACCCTGCCACTCTAAGTCTATTGTGCTTCTCTCAGCCTCCATCCCCCCTCTTCCTTGTCTTTCTTCCAGCCCTCTCCCATCTGCCTCCTAAAGCAAAACTACTCTTTGCTAGAGTTTTCTATCTCCTCCCAGGGGATTTGGTTTTGTTTTTGGAAATACACTACTTAGTATTTTCTCCTTTTTTTGTTTGTTTGGGTTTTTTTAGACAGATCTCACTAGATAGTTTAGGTTGCTTTTGAATTCGTCATATAGCCCAGGCTGCCTTCTTTTTTTTTTTTTTTTTTTTTTTTTTTTTTGAGACAGGGTCTCACTTTGTAGTTCAGGCTGGCCCTGAGCTTACTATGTAGCCCAGGCAAGTCGCCAACTCAGCAATCCTCCTGCCTCTGCCTCCCGAGTGTTGGGATTACAGGCATGAGCCACCATGCCTTGCACTGTGGTATGTGCTACTAATTGCTGTTGGGCATGAGTCATTAAGCCTGATGTTGTTGTATGTGGTTACTAGGATTGAACCAGGGACCCTGAGCTTGCTAGGCAGGCACCGGAACCACTGAGCTAAATCTCTGGCCCATTATTCTTTTTTTTTTTTTTTGAAACAAGGTCTCACTTTATAGTTCAGGCTGGCTCTGAGCTCACTATGTAGCCCAGGCAAGCCTCAACTCAGCAATCTTCCTGTCTCTGCCTCCCGAGTGCTGGGATTACAGGCGTGAGCCACCACGCCCAGCACTGTGGTATGTGGTATTTTTTGCTGGTGGCATGTGTCTCCACGCCCAGCATTATATGTGGTTACCGGGGATTGAACTCAGTACCTTGTGCTTGCAAGGCAGGTGCCGGAACCACTGAGCTAACCCTCCGGCTCCCATTATTTATACGATCTCCAAAATATTTTTTTCTAGTCTTTAGATTGTCTGTTCATTTTCTTCTTTTTTTTTTTCTTTAAAGACAGGGTCTCACTTTATAGTTCAGCCTGGCCCTGAGCTCACTATGTAGCTCAGGCAAGCCTCAAACTCAGCCATCCTCCTGCCTCTGGAGTGCTGGGATACCAGGCTTGAGCCACCAAGCCCAGTATTTGTGGTATGTGATACTGATTGTCAGTGGGTGTGGCCACCACATCCAATATTGTGTATGTGGTTACCCTGGATTGAACCAGGAACCTTGCACTTGCTAGGCAGGTGCCAGAACCACTGAGGTAAATCTCTGTCCCTATTCACTTTCTTAGTAATGTCTTTTGCTGCACTGAAATATATAAATTTGTTTTGGTTTGGTGTCGTTTTGCTTTATTATTTTTTTATTGGTACATTTTATTGGTACATTATATATATACATCACAATTACACTTCACCTTGAGAGTTTGTACCAGTGTATGACACAACTTAATTCTCATTCCCCCCCCACCGTACCTCCCCCGTCCCTATATAGGCAAGCATTGTTTCCTTTTTTTATCATTAATTTTCTTTCTTCATTATTTACCCCTAAACCCCATTTCCCTTTGAATATTTACTATTTCGTAGTATTAGTGCTCGCTTCGGCAGCACATATACTATTTCGTAGTATCAGTCATGTGTTCTAGAATACATTTATAACTTCAGTTTCTCATACCAGAGAAAATACACAATATTTACACATCTGTGACCTAATTATTTCACTTATGAGTATGTTCTGAAGGTACGTCCTGCACTAATATATATATAATATATAGTATATACATTTTATATATATATTATGTATATTTCATATATATAATATATATATATTTTTTTGAGACAGGGTCTTGCTTTGTAGTTCAGGCTGGCTCTGAGCTCACTGTGGAGTCCAGGCAAGCCTCGGAACTCAGCATTCCTCCTGTCTCTGCCTCCCGAGTACTGGGATTACAGGCTTGAGCCACCACGCCAGGCACTGTGGTATGCGGTATTGATTGTTGGTGGGAGTGAGTCTCCATGCTCAGCATTGTATGTGGTTCCCGGGGATTGAACTCAGGACCTTGCACTTACGAGGCAGGCGCTGGAACCACTGAGCTAACGCTCCGGCCCATACACCTTTTTCATTTTTAAGTTTTGTTTTGTTTCTTTGAGACAGAGTCTCACTTTGTAGTTCAGGCTAGCCCTGACCTTACTGTGTAGCCCAGGCAAGTCTCGAACTCAGCAATCCTCCTGCCTCCGCCTCTGCCTCCTGATTGCTGGGATGACAGTCGTGAGCCACCACGCCAGGCACTGTGGTATGTGGTACTGATTGCTGGTGGGCATGAGTCACCATGCCCAGTATTGTTGCATGTGGTTACCAGGATCAAATTTGGGACCTGGCAGAAGCAGAACCACTGAGCTAAATCCCTGGCCAATGCCACACTACTTTCATTACTGTAACTTTATGGTAAGTCTTTATCAAAAGTCTTTTTCAAAATTATTTGGCTTTCATTTCAAATGAGTTTGAGGATTTCTGTTTCCGCAGAAGCTGCCATAGGAGTTTTGGTAGGGTTTGCATTGAATCTGTAGGGTCCTTGCTCCTTCAGTGCTTTTGTTTGTTTGGCTTTGGTTTTGGTTTGGTTTTCTGTGCTGCCAATCACGTCCAGGCAATGCACATGCTAAACAAGCTCTTTTGCACAGAGCTACCTCCCCAAACTCTTGGAATCTGTTCTCTCAATTTCATTTTTTTTTTCAGGTTTTTTCCTTTCTGGTATAAGGAACACAGTTAATGTACATGTGTTGAATGTGTGCCCTGAAACTGAACCCTAGTCTGTGTATGGGAGTTAGAATGTAGCTCAGTGTCATCACACCTGCCAGACAAGCACAAGGTCCTGAGTTTGATCCCCAGTATCAAAAACAGAATAGAGACAGATGACTATATATGTATATTCTCTCAGATTTTCTCTATGCGGGACATACATACCAACTGTGAATAAAAAGTTTTGCTTCATTTTAAATTGGGATATATTTTTCTTTTCTTGCCTGACTAATCTAGCTGGTGAGTTGAAATTTTTGTGTTGTTCCTCATTTTAGAGAAAAAACTTCCAATCTTTTCACTATTGAGTATGACAATACCTATTGATTCTCTATAGAAACTCTTTTATCTTTGGAGCTTTTTTGGAGGTTCCTGCTGGGGAACAGAGCTGTGCATATCCCCTTAGCCAACTAAATGGTCCTCCTCTACCTATCTGGAGTAGTCCTCTTTAATATAACACATAGCTTCAGAAGAGACACACATGCAGCAATGAGGGAGGAAAGGGATGTCGTCCTATCCAGCCAGATCACCTCACATCCAGATACCCTTTATTGAGCCAGAGATTTAGCTCAGTGGTGCTGCCACCTGCCTTTCAAGCACAAGGTTGTGAGTTCAATCCCCAGGACCAAAAACAGAAAGAATAAACAAATTTGCTTTATCTTCTTGAGGATGCTCTTTTTATTCCTAATATTTTGGATGTTTTTACCCTAAAAGAGCATTGTATATTGTCAAATGCCTTTTTTTATATCAACTAAGATGAACGCTTTGTTTTTTTCGTCAATGCCCTATTAGTGATTTTCTTAGTTGAGCCATCCTTACATCCTTGAAATATATACCACATGGACTTCAATATCCCATTGCACTTGGTTTGTTAATAACTTAGTTGAGGAGTTTTTTTTATATCTGTACTTATATATTGTTATATGGGGGTTTTGTTTGTTTTGGTGTCTTGGAGTAACATAGGCCTTATAGATGACATGAAGAATTATATCTTCCTCTTCTGTTTTGAAGGAGTTTGCAAGACTTTAGTGTTAATTCTTGCCTTTTTTTTTTTTGAGACAGAGCCTCGCTTTGTAGTTCAGGCTGGCCCTGAGCTCACTATGTAGCCCAGGCAAGCTTCAAACTCAGCAATCCTCCTGCCTCTGCCTCCCAAGTGCTGGGATTACAGGCATGAGTCACCACGCCCAGCATTGTTGTATGTGGTTACCTGGATCAAACTCAAGACCTTGTGCTTGGGGCTTGGGAGGCAGGCAGGCACCAGAACCACTGAGCTAAATCTCTGGCCCATAGTGTTAATTCTTTACAAGGTAAAATTGATCAGTGAATCCATCTGGTCTTGGGCTTTTCTTTGCTGATTTTTATTATTGGAGACTGATAGTGAACCATTAAGACCCTCCCTTTGTCAGATCTCACTTTTGAAGTCCACTTCTCTTTTTTTAGGCAGGGTCTCATTTTGTTCAGCTGGCTCTGAGCTCACTATGTAGCCTAAGCAAGCATCGAACTCAGCAATCCTACTATCTCTGCCTCCCGAGTGCTGGGATTACAGGCATGAGCCACCATGCCCGGCACTGTGGTATGTGGTATTGATTGTTGGTGGATGTGAGTCTCCACACCCAGCATTGTATGTGGTTTCCAGGGATCGAACTCAGGACCTTGCGCTTGTGAGGCAGGCGCTGGAACCACTGAGCTAACCCTCCGACCCTTTTTTTTTCTTTTTTAAACAAGGTGTCATGTGACTAGCCTTAACCTAATAGCACCCTTCCTGACTCAGCCTCCTGAATGCATAGCTGCCTAGTTGTCTTTTTCTTTGAGACAGGGTCTCGCTTTGTAGTTCAGGCTGGCTCTGAGCTCACTATGTAGCCCAGGCAAGCCTCGAACTCAGCAATCCTCCTGCCTCTGGCTCCCGAATGCTGGGATTACAGGCGTGAGCCACCATGCCCAGCACTGTGGTATGTGGTATTGATTGCTGGTGGGCGTGAGTGTCCACGCCCAGCGTGGTATGTGGTTACCAAGGGATTGAACTCAGGACCTTGTGCTTGCGAGGCAGGCGCCGGAACCACTGAGCTAACCCTCCAGCCCATAGCTACCTGGTTTTGAAGTCCACTTCTTGCCATGTGCTCTCATTTCTTTGAATTCCTGTTGCAATCATTCTTTCAATACTCATTTTTTCATTGCTTATTTTTATGTTCAATAAAGCAAAAGTTGTGTATTTATCCATGATTCCTCCTGCTCCAAGATATCATGTATTTTCATGAAATGATCTGAGTTTATATGTTTTGTTTTATTTTCTAGAATGCCTCTCTATATGGAACATAAAATTTCAAACACTACAGACTTCAAAAGAGTTACCACAAGGGACTAGCGGTCAAGTAAGTTTTCCACTTGAAAACTTTGAAATTTAGTTATTGCTGTACCTAATAAATATTCTGTGAAGAGAGAGATCTCTTCAGATCTCAGTATGAGAAATTTTTACCTGAATTATTATATTAATTTCATTATTGAGTGTCTATATATTTGTTGCCCTTTTTTTTTTTTTTTTTTTTTTGAGACAGAGTCTTGTGTAGTGCAGGCTGTCCTTAAACTCATTATGTATCCCAGGCTGCTCTCAAATTTGGAGGATCCTCCTGTCTCAACCTCCCAAGTGCTGGGATTACAGGCATGTACTACCCCTACTCAGCTCTATATTTGTTACTTTTAAAGAACTCCAATTATAGCTACTTTTAGATCAAAAGAGAACAATCAGCAGGTCTTTTTTCACTTGATCACTTGTATTTTGAACTGTGTCCAAAGGGTATAATTTTTCCTAATAAGTTCATCTTTTAGGGTATATGTTAAATGTTACCACGGAATTATTTAAAGAATTGAAGTAGCTGGGTATGGTAGCACACAT
>PVIC010044433.1:0-15015 GCA_004025085.1 Thryonomys swinderianus
CCCAGGCAAGCCGCCGCGAACTCAGCAATCCTCCTGTCCCTGCCTCCCGAGTGCTGAGATGACAGGCATGAGCCACCACGTCCGGCATTGTGGTATGCGGCGTTGATTGTTGGTGGGCGTGTCTCCACGCCCAGCATTATATGTGGTTACCGGGGATCGAACTCAGGACCTTGCGCTTGCGAGGCAGGCGCCGGAACCACTGAGCTAACCCTCTGACCCTAAAAATTTTTTTTTACATCAGAGCACACTATACAGTATTCAGACGATAAAGCCAGAAGTTAATAGGATAGACTTGGGAGTAAACATTCTGGGTTTGAGTCTCACCTCTGCCACTTTCTAGCTATGTGAATATAAGCAATTTATATAACCTCTCTGTGCCTCAGTTGCTGCATCTGTGAAATGGAAGTATTAGTATATATATATTTTAGGATTGTTATGAAGATTCACTTGGCAAAAATGCAAAATATTAAAAGTACCTGGCACATAATAAATACTATCATTATCATTAATATTTCAATTTAACAGATGGAAACCAAGCCTGAATAGTTAGGCAAATTGTTGGCAATTACATAGCTGGTTAAGTAGTAGAGCAGGTCTCTGTAATTCTTCTACATCACTATACTTGTAGCTACTACATAACATGTACACTGCAGTTAAAGAGCAAAATTCTACAAGAAAAAGCAGGCACTCAATTCTCCCAGGGGTATAGAAGCAAGCAGAACCTGAAGGTCAGAGAAGCCTGAAAGGTGAACAAGGTTTGCTCAAGATCCTATCTGGCTTATTTATCAGCTCAACCTTTGCTGAGGTTGCTCAGGGAGCCAGGTCCCGTCACCACCTATGCTGTAAAAAACCAGTATCTTCATTCATGAATAAAGCCGTAAAGAATATACTTTTCAGCCAGGCATGGTGGTGTACCCCTATAATCCCAGCACTATGGCAAAAAGGCAGAATATTTTGAGTTCAAACTCAGCCTAGGCAATTTAGTAACTTAGTAAGATTCTGACTCAAGGCGGTAGGGGTCCTAGAGACATAGTTCAGTGTGCAAAGGCCCTGAGTTCAATCCTTACCACCATAAAAAAAAGAACTTATTTTTCTTTCATTCATTCAAAACAATCAGAAAAACACAGGTCCATTTCTGGCTTCCTACAACAACTAGACAGAAAACAAGCTATAAAACTGGTAATGGAACTACCCACCATTTTTACCAGTGTCTCCCCTGCCTCCAAATATACAGACCTTAGTGGAATGGGAAAAACACTGAGCAAGTTCCAGTACACCTGGGAAGTTTCTTTCATTCACTTAGTACCAAGACATGAGTTTGCTATATAATAGACTTCAATGTACTCTGAATGTACCAATAAAATAACTTTACATCAAATGACATGTAAATGAAACAGATTGTTACTTCTCCCAGAAAAGCCAACCAATGCTTCTCAAATTTTAGGAAACATAAGAAACACCTGAAACCCAGGTGAAGTAGTACGTGCTGTAATCCTAGCACTCAGGAGGCTGAGACAGGAGGTTACCATGAGATCGAGGCCACCCAAGGCTACACAGTGAGTTCAAAGCAAGCCTGAACTACACAGTGAGACCCTGTCTCAAAAAAACAAAAACAAACAAATGACTCAAACCAGGTATGGTGGCATGCACCTGCAATTTCAGCACTCAGGAGGCTGAAAGATTTCCACAAGTTCAAGGTCACCCTGGGCTACATAAGCAAGTTCAAACTTAAACTGCACAAGGCCCTATATCAAAAAACAAAAGTCTCGGGCCGGAGGGTTAGCTCAGTGGTTCCGGCACCTGCCTCGCAAGTGCAAGGTCCTGAGTTCAATCCCTGGTAACCACGTACAATACTGGGCGTGGAGACTCATGCCCACCAGCAATCAACCAGCAATCAGCACCACATACCACAGTGCCGGAAGTGGTGGCTCACGCCTGTAATCCCAGCACTCGGGAGGCAGAGACAGGAGGATTGCTGAGTTCGAGGCTTGCCTGGGCTACATAGTGAGCTGAAGGCCAGCCTGAACTACAAAGAGAGACCCTGTCTCAAAAAAAAAAAAAGTCTCAAAAATAAAATCAAGCTAGGGATATAACAAAGACCTTGGGTTTAAAGTCTAACAATGGAAGTGCGGGGGAAAAATAAGACCTAGAGGATTTGCTAAAATACAGATCATTGGGGTTCACCCTAGAGAAAATTCAGTACATCTGGGGTGAGCCCTATAAATCTGTATTTCTAACAAGCTCCCAAGTGATACAGAGGCTACTATTCCAAGGACCACACTTTGAGGAATAATCCAATTTCTCCTGCTTCCACCCAGATTCCTCACCTTGAGTCTGTCCTTACAACAACAAAAAGCAAAATTAGATCATACTTCTCCTTTGCTCAAAACCCTTATGTGACTCCCATCCCATCCAGAGTAAAACCCCAACTCCTTACATTGGGCCTATACCTGTGATTCTCAAATTTTAGCATGTATAAGAATCATCTCAGGACCAGTTACTTACCTCACAAGCACACTGTCCTGATTCCCAGTACTAAAAAAAAAAAAAAAAAAAAAAAAAACACCTGAAGAATCGTCTGAAGTGCTTTAAATCATGGATTCCTAGACACACCTCCAAAGTTTCTGATTCAGTGAGCCTGACGTAGGATGCAGGAGCTCAACCAGTTTCCAGTCAGTACTGATCGCGCCATTCTAGGCCCTACACTTAAACAATCACTGCCCTACATGACTTCCACCCAACCATTAATCACAACGTGTACTATTCTCTCCTTGCACACTTTTTTTTTTCTGGTGGTACCAAGGATCAAACTCGGGCCCTTGTGCTTCCAAGGTAGGTATGGTACCACTTGAACTAAATCCCCGGCCCTCCTTGCACACTCTTTACCATTAATAATGCCCTCTTTGCTGTGACTGAGATGATAATATGCCAGGCCAGCTCCTGACTCAAAACCTTTATTTCCTGTACCTGGAACAGTCTTCCTTCATTTAAGCATGGTAAGGGAAACAGTACCCTCTCTCACCTTCCTTCAGGCTTCTCCTCATATGTAATCATCCATAATTACCCTATATAAAATAACCAGGCCTCCAGTCCTGGGGCTGGCACTCCTCCAGCTTATCCTATTTTCTCTATACCATTTATTTATATACTACATATTTAGCTATTATTTCAGTGTCCTATGTTTACTGCTACATTCATTTTCATGGCTTGTGTCTAGAGATGTCCCCCCAAATCCTCATATAGTCATAGGTGAGGCTTTTTTAAAAGTGGCTGAATTTACAATGTGTGACTGGTTCATGGTGCAATGCTAGGCTCAAGGGCATTAGGATTAAGGGTGCGGATACTACCCACCCTAAATACTCTGGGTAAGATAAAAGAAGCAGAAAGATGCTACTAAATCTTCTTGTTGCTTTGACTGTCTTCTACTGCTATGAACTGTTGCCCCTCTGGCATATGCCACCCTGTCTCAGAGCCAGGTGATTAGGGACTGAAACCTCTATGATCTGTGAGCTAAATAAACCTTTCCCTCTTTAACTTTGGGTATCTGGTATTTGTCTCAGCAACAAAAGTTAACTAAACATCCACCCAGTGCCTAGAACACTGCAGAGCACACAGCATATATCTCTTGTGTGCATAAATATAGTAAATGTTTCCATATTGTTTCCTAACCTGAAATTATCTAGAAGTCATAGCCTGTCTTACTCATTTATTTCCCACAGTTCTTAACTTATTCCTTGGTGAACAGTACCTACTCAATAAATATTTATTGTGTGAATATTCTAAGTGACAGCCAAAAAATGAGTCACCTACTGTGCCAAGGACTGTGCTAGATGCTTTGAAGACGTGCATTACACCTCACAACAGCCATATGAAATAAAGATTATCCATGTTTCAAACTAAGAAATCAAAATGTAGAGATGTGAAATGACAAGCCCAGGGCTAGAAAATGGATAGCTGGAATTCCAAGCCAGGTTTCCCTGACTCCCAAGCAATTCTTTCACTACTGCACATCACCTGTTTCCAAAATGGACTTTTACTTAGCTACCGTTAACTTAGTCATGAGTATCATGCTTCTCAGGCTTTCCACCGTACCATGAATTTCCATGACACTCCTCAGAGGGACTCTAACCACTTAGGCTTTAATACATTTTCACTATCTAATACTCCAGGTGGATTGAAAAAAAAATTTGCCATCTTGATGGTGAAATCATGCTCTGTATCTTTTTTTTTTTTTTTTTTTGAGACAGGGTCTCACTTTGTAGTTCAGGCTGGCCCTGAGCTCACTATGGTGCCCAGGCAAGCAGCCGTGAACTCAGCAATCCTCCTGTCTCTGCCTCCCAAGTGCTGGGATGACAGGCGTGAGCCACCACATCCGGCATTGTGGTATGCAGTGTTGATTGTTGGTGGGTGTATCTCCACACCCAGCATTATATATGGTTACCAGGGATCGAACTCAGGACCTTGCACTTGCGAGGCAGGCGCTGGAACCACTGAGCTAACCCTCCAGCCCCCATGCTCCGTATCTTGATAGTTGATACCTGTAATAGTTACATAAATCCACAAATGGCAGAACTATATAGAAATACACATACAAATACAAATGAGTGCACATAAAACTGGTGAAATTGTAACAGAATTAGAGATTATACCAATGTCAGCACTCTGGTTTTGATAATATACTATACTTACACAAGATATTACCATGGGAAAAGCTTGGTGAAGGTACATGGTAACTACCTCTTCCCCCACACATTTTTTGTAGCTTCCAGTGAATCTATAATTACTTTTTTGGGGAGTGGGGTGAGATAAAGTCATGCTATATAGTTGAGGCTGGCCTCAAACTTGTTGTAACCCTCCTGCTTTAGCTTCACCAATGCTGGGATTACAAGCAGGCATCACCACGGCCATTTTACAATTACTTTTTAAAGAAAATTTTATTTTAAGAAATTATGCCCTGCCAGCAGGAGATTTAGCTCCGTGGCTCCAGCACCTGCATCTCAGGCCCAAGGTCCCGAGTTCAATCCCTGGAACAAAACAAACAAACAAATCCCATGCCAAAACACGTCCTATGAACCTCCAAAGAATAGGCTGTCCTTCTGACTCTTACAACACCATAAGCTACCAAGATCTTCTCCAGGATATCTGGTAAACCCCAAATATGAATGCTGGGATTTCTCTTCCCAGCATTTTTCAAACACTCCCAAGGAATCAGGGTAACCTTCTGCTGCTTCAAATATAATGCTGTTCATTTTAACCTGAGTTTACTTGAAACAAAAATGTGGAATATGGGGTGGAGACTTAGCTAGGTGGCTCCAGCACCTGCCTAGCAAGCACAAGGTCCCTGGTTCAATCCCTGATAACCACACACAATACTGGAAGTGGTGACTCAGGCCCACAAGCAGTCAGTACCACACACCAGTGCCGGGCATGGTGGCTCACGTTTGTAATCCCAGCACTCGGGAAACAGAGGCAGGAGGATTGCTGAGTTAGCCTGAACTACAAAGTGAGACCCATCTCAAAAAAAAAAAAAAAAAAGGTGGCTGGGCGTGGTGGCTCATGCCTGTAATCCCAGCACTTGGGAGGCAGAGGCAGGAGGATTGCTGAGTTCGAGGCTTGCCTGGGCTACATAGTGAGCTCAGAGCTAGCCTGAACTACAAAGCGAGACTCTGTCTCAAAAAAACATAAAAAAGGTGGAGTATGCCAGGCATAATGGCACATTCCTTCAGACCCAGCACTTGGGAAGCTAAGCAGGAGGATCACCATAAATTTGAGGCCAACCTGGGCTACACAGTGAGTTCAAGGCCAGCCTGAACTATGTATTGAGACTCCATTGCAAAACAACAAAAACAAAAATGAAATGGAGTATGTCTGAATTTATAAACTTGACTACCCCTATCTTCCAGTTTCTAAGAACTTAACGTGAACAGTATCTTACACTGTCTGTGTAACTATTTCCTATAGCAAGAGTTCAACAGACCTAAGTTTGACTAACAGCACAATAGCTAACTGACTATGGAGGTTCAGGTAGTTAAAACCGTATGGAAGAAAATGGTAGGTCCAATGAGCTATTGTAAAGATTAACATGTACTCATTCTGGAACAATATGAAGTATGATTTCTCCCTATTCCTTTCATTACATACTGCTAAAAGCTTTGGAAATAATTTTCAAAAACATAGGAAGACTCTGAAAGATAAAAAGAAGGCAGAATAATAAGGGAGAGCAGGATCCAATCATCTACCAGGTAGTGTCAACAGAGACAAGTAGGAAGTCTGGATTTCCATCCAAACATGGCAAAACTATCATGGAGTGGTATCTTTTCCTGCCAGTCAAGAGCAACGTCTGAAGAGGCATGCAAAACAGAAGCTTTACACAAGATCCAGAGTATCATAACAATGCCTGTAATGTCTGGGATATAATTAAAGTAATAGCTCATCATTTATGAACAAGGAAAATCACAACTTGAATAAGAAAAGAAAATCAACATATATGTCAGCACTTAGGATGGCACAGATGTTTGAATTATCTGACAAGAATTTTAAAGGAGTCAGAAAAAATGTTTCAATGAGTAATTACAAACGTGACAGAAACAAATGAACAGTGGAAAGTACCAATAAAATGGAGCCAGGTGTTGCGCTGCATGCCTATACTCCTGAAACTTGGGAGTCCAAGGCAGAAGACCTGCTTGAACTATATTGTAAGGCCCTATCTCAAAAATAAATTAAGTAGTTAAGTTTGGTGGCTCAACCCTGTAATCCCAGCACTCAAGAGGCAGAGGCAGCAGGATTGCTGAGTTCAGGGCTTGCCTGGGCTTACATAGTGAGCTCAGGGCCAGCCTGAACTACAAAACCAGACCCTGCCTCAATCAATCAATCAATCAATCAAATAAGTAAATAAAAAATAAATAAATGTGCAAATAAATAAATAATAAAATATTAAGTAAAAACTATAAAATAAGACATAAAGAACCAAATAGAATTTTTTGATCTGAAAAATATAGGAACTATGAAACTCACTAGATAAGCTCACAGTACAATGGAGACAACAGAGGAAAGAATAAAGTTGAAGATACAACATAGAAATTATCCAACCTGTGTAATAGAAACTAAATAGACTGACAAAATGCGCAAGGCTGCAGATGTACCTCAGTGGCAGAGCATTTGCCCAACACAAGCAAGGCCCTAGATTCAATCTTCAACACTAAATAAAAAAAGCATAGAGCCTCAGCAACCTGTAAGCCTGTAACAAAAGACAAACTCAAAGAAATCCACACTGAGACATGACTCCTAAAATCAAAAGAATTTTTAAAGTAGTGAAAGAGAAATGACATATTACCTAAAGGAGAACATGAATTCAAAAGACAGAGAATCTATCATAGACAACCATGGAGGCCAAAAAGTAGCACAAAGTTTTAAAGTGCAGAAAGAACTGGAAATCCAAAATGCAGGATCAAGTAGATTTTTCAGGAATTCAAAAGAAATCAAGACATTCTTAAATGAAGACAAACTAAAAATATTTGTTGCTATTATAGCTATCCTAAAAGAATGCCATCTAAACAGAAAGTAAATGATTAAAAGAAGCAATCTTGCTGGAGATTTGGCTCAATGGCCCTGCAGCCTGCCTGGCAAGGGCAAGGTCCTGAGTTCAATCCCCTGGGCCACAAAGAAAAGAAAAAAAGAAAAAAGCAGCAATCTTGAAACATAAGAAAACAAAGGAAAGAGAACAATCTGGTAAATACAATATAGCTTCTTCTTTGGAGTTTTCTAAATCATCTTTAATGGTGAAGCAAAAATTATGGAATTGTCTGACATGGTTCTCAACATATGTAAAACAAACAGTTAAAATCAGTTAGGTTATTGCACGGCGTGGTGACACACAACTGTTAATGCCAACCTCAACCAGCTGAGGAAGGAGGAGTGCCAAGACTTTGAGGCCAGCCTGGGCTATATAGTGAGTTCAAGGTCAGCCTGAACTATACAGCAAGAACCTGTCTCAAAAGAAAAAAGAAAAAGAAAGATGACCAGAGTGTATAAAAATCACTAAATTATGGGCCGGAGATTTAGCTCAGTGGTTCTGGCACCTGCCTCGCAAGGCCAAGGTCCTGAGTTGGATCCCCATAACCACATACAATGCTAGGCGTGGTGACTCACGCCCCAGCAATCAATACCACATACCACAGTGCCGGGCGTGGTGGCTCACGCCTGTAATGCCTGTAATCCCAGCACTCGGGAGGCAGAGACAGGAGGATTGCTGAGTTCCAGGCTTGCCTGGGCTACATAGTGAGCTCAGGGCCAACCTGAACTACAAAGCAAGACCCTGTCTCAAAAAAAAAAAAATCACTAAATTACATGCTACCTAGAGAAACTCACTTCATGCATAACACCTTGGGTTCAATCCCCAGCACTGCAGAACACTTAACCCAAGCAGACTATATTATCTTCTCAAATGACCATGGAACATGTGCCAAGATAAGACTATATCCTGGACTATAAAACCTCAATAAATTTAAAGGAACTAAAGTTATACAGAGTATATTCTCTACTATGGAATCAAACTAAAAATCAGTAATAAAATAATAAAAGGAAATTCTACAAATACCTGAAACCTAAACATACTTCTATATAATTCATGGGATCAAACAGCAAGTCAAGAGAAATTTAGATACACTGAACTACCTGAAAAAGAAAACACATCAAAATTTATGGAACACAAAATTTATGGAATTGGCGTTGACAGGGTATTTATATCATACTAAAAGCTTACCTAAGAAGGAAAATGTCTGATCAATAAAATAAAATGGACCAGGGATTTAGCTCAAGTGGTACTGCGCCTACCTTGGAAGCACTAGAGCTGATCCCTGGTACCACAATCAATAAATCAATCAATAAGCTGAGCTAAACTAAGCTAAACTAAGCTCCCATCTCCAGAAACTAGTAAAGAGGAACTAGGTAAACCCAAAACAAGCAGAAGAAAATAAAATGTAGAAATCAATAAAACTGAAAACAGACAATAGACAAAGACAATGAAACAAAAAAATATACTGTGGGGCCGGAGGGTTGGCTCCGTGGTTCCAGCGCCTGCCTCGCAAGCGCAAGGTTCTGAGTTTGATCCCCGGTGACCACATACAATGCTGGGCGTGGAGACTCACGCCCACCAGCAATCAATACCACATACCACAATGAAGGACGTGGTGGCTCACGCCTGTAATCCCAGCACTCGGGAGACAGAGACAGGAGGATTGCTGAGTTCGCAGCGGCTTGCCTGGGCTCCATAGTGAGCTCAGGGCCATCCTGAACTACAAAGTGAGACCCTGTCTCAAAAAAAAAAAAAAAAAGAAAAGAAAAGAAAAAAATATATATATATACTGTGAAAGAAAACTCACAAACCTCTAGCAAATCAGACAAAAAAAAATGACAATTTTGTTTTGCTCTGCTAAGAATTGAACCCAGAGCCTGGCACATGCTAGGCAAGAACTCTGCCACTGATCTACATTTCCAGTCCCACAGAGCCTACAGATATTAAAAAGATAATAAGAGAGCCAGGCGTGGTGGCTCATGCCTGTAATCCCAGCACTCAGGAGGCAGAGACAGGAGGATTGCTGAGTTCGAGGCTTGCCTGGGCTACATAGTGAGCTCAGGGCCAGCCTGAACTACAAAGCGAGACCCTGTCTCAAAAAAAAAAAAAAGATAATAAGAGAAAACTATGATTAACTATAAATTTTACAACTTAGATGAAATGAAACAATCCACTGGAAAGGATAAACTATAACACATTCAATATAAAATAGACAACTTGGTGTCATGAAATCCTTTTGCTACAATAGGTAATAGACTCATACTATAGGTACCTCATTAGGTATTTGTCAACCAAAACAAAACTTTTTACAGTACTGGGGATTTAAGCCAAGACCTTGCACTGATCTACACCCACCACCTTTTTATTTATTTATTTATTTATTTATTTTGAGACAGGGTCTTACTTTGTAGTTCAGGCTGGCCTTCAGCTCACTATGTAGCCCAGGCAAGCCTCGACCTCAGCAATCCTCCTGTCTCTGCCTCCCAAGTGCTGGGATTACAGGCTTGAGCCACCACGCCCGGCTCTGTGGTATGTGGTATTGATTGCTGGTGGGCGTGAGTCTCCATGGCCAGCATTGTACGTGGTTACCGGGCATCAAACTCAGGGCCTTGCGCTTGTGAGGCAGATGCTGGAACCACAGAGCTGGAACCACAGAACTAAATCTCTGGCCCCTTTATTTTTTATTTTGAGATAAGGTCTTGATAAATTGTCCCTGCTGGCCTTGAACTTATAGTGATCTTCCTGCCTCGGCTTCCAGAGTAGCTTGGATTACAGCTATCTATATGTATGGGATTTACATCATACCTAACAGCAACTGTAAAATTTATAGCAACTGTAAAAAGTTGTAAGGCAGTAAAGTTTTCACCAAAACTCTAAACATTAGTTGTGAAAGCACACAAGTGTAAATCCAGCAGTTGGAAAACTGAGGCAGGACTGCTATAAGTTCAAGGCCAACACAGGCCATATACTGAATTTAAAGCGAGTCTGAACTACATAGTTAGACCCTGTCTCAAAAACCAAGCAAAATAAAAACAACCCTCTATATATTAATCAATGCTTGCCAACTAGTTTTCTCCTCTAGCATACAATTTTCAAAGGTTAGGATTCATCAGAATTATCTGTTTGTTATAACACAGATTGCTGAGTTCAGTTCTACCTCAAGAATTTGCATTTTTAACAAATTCCCAGTTGATAAACCATACTTTGATAACTGGTGTACAGTAATAATAGATTACCCCATCTCAATATCAGAAACTATCACACTCCTACAAAGGGGAGAAATCAAGAGCCAGGCATGGTGGCACACGCCTGTAATCACAGCACCTGGGAGGCTGAGGCAAGAGGATCTCCATGAAGTTCAAGGCCAGCCTGGGCTACACAGTGAGTTCAAGACCAGTCTGAACTACACAGCAAGAACTTGTCTCAAAAAACAAAACAAAAAAAGGTGGGGTGGGGTAAAAATCAAGACAGGGTAATTCTTTAGTGGTTCTTTTTTTTTTTTCTATTGGTGATGCTCATGTCCTTATTTTTTTGGCCATTTGTCTTCAGTGGTTCTTGAGGATTGGCTCACTTACTTATTGAACCAGAAAAACTGCAAGTGTGGTCTACCTAGCTTCCTGTGGTCCCACCTGGAACCAGGTGTTTTTTTGTTTTTTTTGTTTGTTTGTTTGATGTTCACTAATTTTTACACTAATCTGAAAAGTTTGAAAAGCAGTACACTACAAAACAAAGTTTTAGTTTTTTGGCTTTTGCTTTTTGGGTTTTTGGTGGTCTTTTTTCAAGACTCAACCTCTCACAGGAAGAATGACACTATAGCATTTTTTTCTCTACTTTTGAGAACCTGGGCTTTCAAATCAAATAATTCAAAGTGCAAATCCACATTCAGAATATAACTTAACTTCCTTGAGTTTCAGATTCTCATTAGCAAAACGCAACAGTCACCTCCTTTGCTATAACCTCTCCAGATACTAATCTGGCATTAGAGACAGATCTCAAGAAATCTAGCAGAGAAGTAAATGGCTTCTATCAACACCTAGTCATTTGTGGATTTAAATTCTGTGGGCTTAGCTATTGTAAGCAACCATGAAAACTACAATATTTAGTTATTTTCAACTGTGCCGAAGTATAAACTTAAATGGTGTGCTGTGACACTGGTGTGTGTTTGTGCACATGCAAACTATGCACTGAGTAAGCAGAAGCAGCCACCCACCAAGGACCTGATTCTCAGCTAGCTTCCTTGTTCTCTGGCAGTCCACAGACAGAAACAAAAGAGATTTAAAAACTGGTTTATTTCACGGAAAAAAATTAAGGCAGAACTTGTGTCTGGGTGTACCTAGAAAACAGAACAGATCACAGAGATTTGATTAAAGAGGGGCCTAGCCTGTTAATCCATTTCTGTTATTTCTATGATTGGAATCCCTAGAGGCAGGCCTCAGTGGCGGTCCTTGTAAATGTTGAAAAAAAAATACATCATAATCATATATGTGTATTCAGAAATCAGATTTATACAGTATTTAGTAACATGGTTAATACCCATATTATAACATTAGGCAGGAATAAAGGCTACAAAGCAGTATTTATAATATACTGCCTTTCTAAAAATATGTTTTCTATTCTAAATCAAAAGATAAACTGGGGCCAGGCGTGGTGACTCATGCCTGTAATCCCAGCACTTGGGAGGCAGAGGCAGGAGGATTGCTGAGTTCAAAGCTTGCCTGGGCTACATAGTGAGCTCAGGGCCAGCCTGAACTACAAAGCGAGACCCTGTCTCAAAAAAAAAAAAAAAAGATAAACTGAGCATGGTGGTACATGTCTGCAATCCCAGCAAATGAGAGGCTGAGGCAAGATAATTGTCATGAATTCAAGGACAGCCTGGACTCCATAGTGAGTTCAAGGTCAGCCTAAACTCCATTATCACCCCATCTCCAAAAAAAAAAAAGGACATAATCCAACAAAAATTTAACAATGGATTGTCCAAGAGCTAGGGATTTAGCTCAAGTGGTACCACGCCTACCCTGGAAGCACGAGGGCCCAAATCTGATACCCAGTACTGAAAAAAAAAAAAAGGATTGTCCAGATATTAGATTTATTGTTGACTTTTACTTCTTTATTCTCTACAATAAACATGTCTCACCTATAAAATCAAAAAATTAGAAACATTATTTTTTTAAGACTAACTTCCAGGCCCGGGTACAGATTAAATAATGTATAGAAAGGTTCCCCGTAATGATGTATGACACAGTAATTACTCAGAAAGCATTTCTTCCTGTTCCTAGAGTATGGATTTAGGGTCTTTATATTGTGGGCAGAAGCCCACTTTCCAGGTTTGAAACTGTATACTTCGTGTATAATCAAACAGGCTATAGGCTATAGTGTTTCTTGCAACAGCTCATTCACTTATTCATTCAAACAGTATATGCAAAATCTATTACATGTTTAGCACAGAACCAAGTTCTAGGGACTACACAAATGAAAAGATGATGTCTGATTCTCAAGGAACTCTAGCTAAGAAGTGACAGACACATAACTATGACATCAAAAGAATTATTTTTAATAAGGATAAACAAAATACAATAGGAGCCAATATGAAGGAAACCTTTTCTTTTAAACAGAAGAGATAGTCTGTGAATTATAAAGGGGAGGACATTAGTGGGAACAGAATGTCCAAAGATAAAGCGTAAAGGAGTATAAAAATTTCCCAGAACTGCAGACAATTCAGTTTTTCTTGGACATACATAACAAGGGAGGAGAAGTGGCAGGAAATGAGAATGAACAAGTACATCACAAAAGGTCTTGCCTGTCACACAAAGGAGACTGAATTTTATCCTGTAAGGAAACTCCTAAAAAATTTTAAACTGAGGAGTGACTTGATCAAGTACCAAAAACAACCAAAAATCCTGAAAGACATCTCAATCCCCAGGTATTTCCAGGCCAATGGAAAGGCTCCACCCTCTAGGTTTGTCCTCTCTTAAATAAACATGAAGTAATAAATAGAACTCTGTATCTAGCACCCAGTAAATATTCAATAAAGATCAGTTAAACATAAATTGGGATGTGCTAATGGGTGCAGTCCCCTGCCTAAGGCAACATAGAAATCTTCACTTTGATTTTGAGCAATACAACAGGAACAGCTCCATTGAAAAAGGCTAATGATCACTCAGTTCTAGAATTTAACATACAACAGGAGGAAAGTGCCATATATTATTTTATTGTACTCCAGTGTACAACCCCCCCACCACCACACCATCGTTGTCTTTCCTTAGCAGGAATTTAAATCCTAATAATGGGATAGTACTACAGTTTTATTTCACACATTAACCTCTTTGGAATTCTGGGTGACAGGTGCTTTTCCTGCACACGTGGTTAACCCGAGGAAATTCATTAGTGCTTTTACTCCTGTTGTTTTACCCAACATTCCTTCTGCTTAATTTAATTTAGTTAGATGGTTCTGCAGATAAGGTAATGTAGAAAATAACAATGAATTTTGCCTCCATTTATTGAATCCACACAAATTATAGTCAAGAATTGTATTTGACTTTTTTTTTTTTTAGCGGTACTGGGGATCAAACTTGGGCCCTTATGCATCCAAGGTTGGTGTGGTACCGTTTGAGCTAAATTCCCAGCCTCTATATTTGACATATTTTATAGGTGAAGACAATGAGGCTCATAGAGGCAAAGCAATTTACCCAAGGCTATTGTGATAGTAAATTGCAAAGAAATCCACATTTTTAAAACTCAGATTATCTCAAAAATGCAGTAGTGCCTCCCCTAAAGCCAGTGTCTGGTGCAAAACATAACTGCTACAATACAAAAATGATACTTTGTAGCTGGAAAGGAAAGGGTTTTTAAATTACACACACACACACACACACACACACACACACACAACAAGACCTAACAGGAGAAATCAAGAGGCCAATGTTAGTTAGCTAGGCCCTTGGTCTACAAGAAGGGATCGAGAAACCTGGGTGTGGGGTGGGGACTAGAATTAATTACGAGGAGGGTAGTTTCTGAGCAGGAATCTAAAGCACAGCTGAGAAAAAGACACAAGTGAATATACATAACCACTGCACACTGTCCGGCATAGCTTGCCCTCCTTACCTGCCGTGAAACCAGTCCTGGCACATGTCACACTCGATCATGAAGCGGGTCACATCGTAAGGCAGCCGGCAGAGGCAATACACAGGTACCGAGGCCATCTTCGCCGGGCCTTGGGGCGTTCTGCGGTGGGCCAGGATCGTGGTGTCAGGAGGGGTGCGAGACGGCAGCACGCGTCCTCTCTGGTCGATGGCTGGACACAAACAACACTTTTTACACAGTGAATTACCCCACCCACACCACCCACACCACCATCCCCGCCCCCGCGCGCACCAACCCTCAGTTCTCAAACAGGGAGTTACCGCCGCCAGGATGCAACACAGCTGGTGCGGCTGTAGGGGGCA
>PVIC010044434.1:0-14982 GCA_004025085.1 Thryonomys swinderianus
GAGTGCTGGGATTACAGGCGTGAGCCACCACGCCCAGCACTGTGGTACGTGGTATTGATTGTTGGTGGGCGTGAGTCTCCATGCCCAGCATCGTATGTGGTTATCGGGGATCGAACTCAGGACCCTGCGCTTGCGAGGCAGGCTCCGGAACCACTGAGCTAACCCTCTGGCCCTATGTTGATTTTTTTGTCTAGTGGATCTGTCTATATTTCTAACAGTGCAGTATTGAGGTATTAGTCATTATTTGATTTTTCATGTCTGTTAATGTTTGTTTTATATGGTTGTGTGCAGTGGTATTTGGTGCATGTACATTTATGATCATTATGACTTTTTTTAGATTGCTCTCTTAAAAATATATAGGGACCTTCTTTGTGTCTTCTGAGCAGTCTTGGTTTGAAATCCACTGTCTGCAAATAGAATAGCTCCCTCTGCTGTTTTTCACATTCCTGTCCCATGGAGTATTGTTTTCCAACCTTTGACTTTCAATCTATGAATTGGTTTTTTGAGTTCATTGTGTTTCTCGAATGCAATATATTGTTGGATCTTGCTTCTTAATCCATTATGCCAGTCTTTCTTTTGATTAGTGAACTGAGACCATTTACATTGATGGTTTAACTGATACGTATTGACTTACCCTCATGATGCTCTTTTCCTGTTGGTTCCATTTTTTTACCCCCTTCTGTTTAATTACTTGCTTTGCTTGGTGATTAATCCTGTTGCAGTTCATGAAATTGTAGTCTTTGTTATCTCTTCTAGAATTTTTTTCATAACAGTTTGGAGTATTGGTTTGGTGGTTATAAATTTCTTCAGTTATTCTTTGCATGGAAGTATCTTAATTCTCCATCAATTTTGAAGGATAGTTTTGTGGGGTACATTAATCTAAGCTGAAGTTTTGATTTCTTTTAGTGCTTGAAATTCTTCATACCAAACTCTCCTTGATGTAATGCTTTATGTTGAGAAGTTTGCTATGATTCTGATGGGCTTTCTTTTATACATTACTTGTTTCTTTTCTCTGACAGCTTTTAATATTTGGTTCTTGTGTTGGCTTGGTGGAATTTTGACTCTAATATGTTTTAGTGTAGTTTTTATCATGGCCAATTGAAGTTCTATATGTCTCATTTATCTGTACATTAAATTCCTTTTCCCACTTGAGAAGTTTTCTGCCATTATTGCTGAAACAATTTTTTAAGTGTTATTTATTCTATATCCTGCTTTTTCATTGATTTTGATCAATTTTATATTGTTCTTCTGTGCATCATCTAATAGATTTTTCACAGTCTCTTGCTATTTTTAAGATATATTTCCTTTCATTATCACTAACCACAATCTTGTCTTCTATATCTGTCATTCTGTCATAATGTTGGCTCATTCTGCTGCACATACATTCAAAAGAATCATTAATTTCCTGGATATCTATGGGAATCTGTTTTATGAATTCTACTTTTTCCTATGTTGGGCATTTCTGACTTCCATCATTTCCTACTCCTTTTCTTTTTTATATGTATATGTGTCTTCTCTAGAGTCACTAACCAAAGGTTGCATTATGGTCACTATCCCTGTTGTGGTTCTTTTTTTTTTTTGAGACAGGGTCTTGCTTTGTAGTTCAGGCTGGCCCTGAGCTCACTATGTAGCCCAGGCAAGCCTCAAGCTCAGCAATCCTCCCGTGCCTCCCCAGTGCTGGGATTACAGGCACGAGCCACCACGCCTGGCACTGTGGTATGTGGTATTGATTGCTGGTGGGCGTGAGTCACCACGCCCAGCATTGTATGTGGTTGCCAGGGATCGAACTAAGTACCTTGTGCTTGCGAGGCAAGGCAGGCGCTGGAACCACTGAGCTAAATCTCTGGCCCACTATCCCTGTTGTTATCTGAGAAATTATTTCTGGTTTGATTTTTTTTCAGAGGCCCATTAATCTGTTTTATTACTTCTGCTATTAGTACTTCAGACAGTCTAGGTGGGTAGCTTTCAAATTGTTCCACTTCATTGACCCCGGCTTTGTCTTTGGTGAGCTGGAAGTGTGTTGTATTTTGCTTAAATGCCTTCTCATTTTTTATTTTTAGTTTAATTCTTGGGTTGATGTTTGTAAAGTTCTTATAACCAGTGGCTTTATTATTAGTATTTAGAACCCAGTGGAGATGAGAACTTCCTAGAGATGTCTTCCAGGGATAGGTGGCATTTGGATTTTGAGTCTGTTGCTAGATTCTACCTCTTTAATTTATTGAGGATGGGAAGTTTCTGCCTATTTGATCTACCTCTTGGTTCTTTGGCATTGGCCTAAAGAATTGTTTATGAGCCTCAGGGAATCTCAGTCTCACCATTTTAAGAAGAACAGTTAATTAGGACAGTTGGTCACCTTGGCTAGCATAGTACAGTCACTAATAACAAAGTCACATTAAACACCTTAGAAAATGACAAACTGTCATGATTATTAATTTGCCATTTGAAATAGATTTGTGGTTATATAACAAAATCTAAGGAAACCAGAAAATTGTATATACTGAATTTGCTTTCATATGGCCATTATACCCTTAAAGGAGAAAATGCAAAAGGGATTAGGAGGAAAAAATAGAGCAATAGAAGAGGTTAGAAGCAAAGCTAATGAACAAAGTAAGATTATGCAAACTTTCAGTAAATGCCAAAGAAGACAGGAAAAAGAGAGAAGGAATAAATAAAAAGAACAAAATAACAACAACAACAACAAAAAACTAGAAACAGTATTTACAGTCATATAAAAGAAAATAAGGACAAATAATGAAAAAGAAAAAAAAAACAAAAAGAAGGAAAAAATTCCACTTCAGGGTGTGTCTGTGCTGTCAAAGACATAATAGGTAGACAGAACCAAGGGCCATGCTGATTATTCCCAGCAGGCCAACTGTAGAGTTTTGGTGAGATAGTGGATAGTCCCAGCAAGTTTGCATCTTTAGTTCCACTGAAGTTCAGGCTGGGTTTGGGTGTGAGGCTGGAACCTAATTTGTGCAGTCCGCAGCACTCCACCTGCCTCCTACTGGTTTGAATTTGGGTCCTTGATTTTGCTGATTTCAACTCAGCTCCACCACACTCTTACACTGGGATTTGCTAGATGGCACTAATTGGAAGCTTCTGTGCATTCTGAACTCAGTTGGTCCCTCTCCAAGATGGTAACTGGCAAATTGCCCTCTCCTATGGGATATCTGAACCCAAATAAGTCACCAGCCACTGCAGTCTGCAGTACCCACTGCACTGTTTGACTGGTGTGTTTCTTCATAGAGGCTTCTGGGTATAACAGTAGTTGTCATGGGTCTGAAGGTTCAAGCTGTTCCTCCCACACAGCGAATCAGGGTTTAGGGAAAAAAGCACCATTTGCCACTCCCTTCTTCTACATTGAGGTCTCTCTTTGCTCTCCCCGTGGGCTTCAGTTCCTGTTTCAGGTTCTTTCTGGGTTCAGGAAACCCTTTTCCTTCTTTCTCTTCCTCATGTGCTATATTCCATTATCTGGACACGAAATCTCAGTGTGGCTGTTTCTCTAGTGTTCACCACTCCACTATCTTTCAAAAAGTCCCTTAAGAGATACTTTACATAAAAAAAAAGAGATACTTTACAGGGCCAGAGATTTAGTTAGTGGTTTTGGCACCTGCCTAGCAAGCGCAAGGTTCCTGGTTTGATCCCAAGTAACCACATATAACAATACCAGGCATGGTGACTCACTCCTATCAGCAATCAGTACCACATACCACAATACCAGGCGTGGTGGCTCATGCCTGTAATCCCAGCACAGGGAAGCTAGGGAGGCAGAGGGAGTAGGATTGCTGAGTTCCAGACTTGATTGGGCTACATAGTAAGCTCAGGGCCAGCCCAAACTACACAGTGAGATCCTGTCTCAAAAAGAAAAAAAAAAAAAAAAAAACTTTACAAAGTGTTGCCATTTGTTTCTATCTCAAATCTTTAAGAATTCATGTGAACAATAGAGTTAACCATCTGTTTTTAACTTGTTCACAAACTTATCTGAGTTGCATTATGGGAACTAGATGTTTTCTGGCCTATGAAAATTTTTAACCAAAACTTTTATGTTGTAGCCGTTGATTATGCATTTTAAGTTTCAGATTAATGAAATCTACATTAAATGGAAGCAGTCAGAGTACTGCCTATAAATCAGCAGGTTTAAGGTACAAATTGTAATCCTAGCTACTCTGGAGGCTGAGACAAGAGGACCACCAGTTTAAATCCAGCCTGGGAAACTTATTAAGACCTTATATCTATATTTAAAAGAGAACAAGAGTGTGTCAAGAATACCCCTCACTGTAGAGCACCCCTCAGTGTAATCTTTAGAATAGAAAAGAGAAAAATTATCAGCTGGAGGAGAATTTTACTGTCATTTTATTTCCCAAAGGTATCATTTCTGGTACCATAGCATAATAATCTTTTAAAAAAACTCTGAAGATTTTTGTCATCTTGAAGAATTTTTTTTAGTTTTTTAAAATTGAATTCTTTATTGGTACAATTTATACACATCTCACAATCACACATAACATTGGGGAGTTTGTACCAATATATGTCACAAGTTAATTCTCTCTCTCTCTCTTTTTTTTTTTTTTTAGTTTTTTGAGATAGGATCACAGCCTGTAGTTCAGGCTGGCCCTGAGCTCACTGTGTAGCCCAGGCTAGCCTCATACTCACAGGAATCCTCCTGTTTCTGCCTTCTAAGTGATGGGATTACAGGTGTTATGTGGTTACCAGAGATCAAACTTGAAACCTTGCACCTGACAGGCAGATGCTGGAACCACTGAGCTAAATCTGCAGCCCCTCATTGTGAAATTTTATCTTGTAGTTTTCATTACAAGATTTAATGGAGAACATTTCTTACTCTTTTCAAATCAGTAGTTTAATTTTCTTGATGCTAGACTTAATATAATAAACAATAAAATAAATAAATAATATACTATATACTATATTATAGTATTCAATATAATAATATACAATTATTTATTAGATTATTCAACATTGATACACTATAGTTTCTAGTAATTTTTCTTTTGAAAAATTAATTTTGGACAAAAACCTCCTTAGAACTGGATTATTTCTTTCTTCTTTTGAATTAATTGAATTCATTTTTGAAAGGTTTTCCTTTCACTTCATCCCAGAGACACTGACTCCAAACATTAAACATAAGATAGTATGTTCTCTGAAATAAGTTATGTTTTCCTTTTACAAAAAATAAGGTTATTGAATTACTAATTGAAATACAAAAACAATTATTTTTCTTTTCTTTGGAAACAGATGAGGATGTAAATATGCATATATGTATATTTGTATATATAAACATATGTAAGTAGATAAAATATTTCAAGTAGCCCAGGATACCAAAGATGTTTTAATTTTACAGGAAGTAAAATATTCAGTTTCAAACATTCAATATATAGGGACTTTGAGTGTTGTTAATTCACTTAGTTTGTGCTTTTTGTTTGTTTGTTTTTTTGGTGGCAGGCACTGAGGGTTGAACCTGGGCATTTGCTTATTAGGCAAGCACTTTACCAGTAATCTAAATTCCCTGCTCTTTATTTTTTGAGACAGGGTCTTACTAAGTTTCCCAGGCTGGTCTCAGACTTTTGATTGTCCTACCTCTATGAGGTATGATCAGTGTGTTCTGCTGCACTCAGTTTATAAAGTCACTAAGTCACACACTTTAATGATTAATGTAACTAGATAAGAAAGAAGAACATGTGAGAGTTGGCGTAGATATGTCCACACCTATGCTAGGTGTTAAAGTTACAGAGAGTTGATTTACTATGAAGTTTAAATTTATGGGCGCTCATTACACAAATGTCTTCTAAGCAACAGTGTTCATATGGTTTTCTTTTTAAAAATAAAATTTGCATAGTAAGTTATTTAAATCTTAATTAATTTTGTTCTCTCTCTTCATCCTACTTTATTAGCACACTTCTTTGTGTTTGTAAGTTTTTTTTTTTTTTTTGAGACAGGGTCTCTCTTTGTAGTTCAGGCTGGCCCTGAGCTCACTATGTAGCCCAGGCAAGCCGCCACGAACTCAGCAATCCTGTCTCTGCCTCCTGAGTGCTGGGATTACAGGCGTGAGCCACCACGCCCGGCAGTTGGTGGGCGTGAGTAGCCACGCCCAGCATTCTATGTGGTCAACGGATCAAACCCAGGACCTTGGGTTTGAGAGGCAGGCGCCGGAACTACTGAGCTAAATCTCCGGCCCTGTGTTTGTAAGTTTTGCAGTGTTTACCGATATTTTCTTAAGGTAATAAGGGAGACTCAGGTTGCTAATACATTTAGGTTTGCAGAGTATATTTACTTGTCCATTTGTATATATAGTTGAATTATTGTGAGGAGTTCTCCAATGTAGAAAGGAATACCACAGTATGTACTATATTGATTTACACAGCATCATATTGTACAGATGATGTTGAGGTCCTGTCTTAATGTAAGCATGTCCCACTGGATCTATCTTTCTGTGGCTCAGTAACAGATTTCCACGAATTTAGCCACTAAAAACATTTTCTGCTATCTCACAATTATGTGAGGCAGAAATCTAGGTGTAGTATGATGGGATTCTCTACTGAAGGTCTCACAAGGCTAAAACCATGATGTTAGCTTGGTTGTGTTTTCATCTTGAGATCAGAGTCCTTGTCCAAGATCATATGGTGTAGCCAGAGAGCTATGTGTTAATTGTTTGCAATTGTCTTACCTTGCTGGCTATTATCCAACAGGTGTTCTTAGCTATTAGAGTTATTTAGATTTCTTGCCACATAGAAAATCCAGGAACAGGGTATCTTTTTGGGTGGAAAGCAAGAAAGAGGGTGTTTGCTCACCTTGGCTCCCTGAGGAACTTAAACAGGTCACTCCCTCTCTAGCATTTGGAAGGTCCATGCACAAGGTCTGGGGCATTGCCAGGCCTAGTTCACTGACAGAGTGTAGGGAAGGACTGGGAAGGGGAAAAAGTCAAGCAGGACTCCTAGATAATCTGTCTGATGAGCATGGTGCATTTCGTTTAGGTGTGAGAAGAACAGGTGTTTGAGAAAGGAGAGACAATCAAAGATACTGCTTTGAACAGAATCGAGATGCCAGTCAATATCCACCATGGTAAATGTTCCTTTCAAAACCCATGTTGAAATTTAGTTGCCAGTGTATGATTGTGGAGAGGTTAGGCCTTTACGATATGATCATGAGAACTCTACCCTCATGAATGGATTAAGTCCGTTAGTGGGTTTGTTGTAAATTCTGTCTCCGTCTTTGCATGTTTGCATGCTCTGTCCTGGTGAAATGCCGGTGACACGCTATTGGACTTCTCAGGCTCCAGAACCAATGAATCAAATGTCTAATTTGCTTAGCCTATATTCTGTTAAAGCAGAAGAACACTAAATCAACATCCCCGTGGATATGTCACATAAGTGACTGGATATTTGAATAGGGAGTTTGGGGGACTTGACTGAGCTGAAGATATACATAACACTTATATATACCATATAGCTGGTATTATTGGTGAGTGGCCAATGTTTTTGCAAGTATCTGATAACAGTTTCTCTGTTGTAAATAAAATGTTGTGTCCTTTACCTATTGACCTATTTAATCTCTGACAATTATTCTTAAAATTCACTACAAATTTAGCACAATTTAAAATGTGCAACAAACCACCTTAAATCGCTTAATCATCATAGTAAACTGGGTACTCTTTTAAAATCTTTATTTTACAAAGAAAGAGACTGAAGCTTAGAGAGGTTAAAGAATATCGCCAGCTATGACAGCTGCTAAGTAGCAGGAATAGATGAGGATTCAGTTTAAGGAGGATTCTGACCTCCACAGAGAAATTTAGAAACTATGAACATATAACAAGTAAGATAAACACATTTTCCTTCCACAAGGAAATGATGTATACTTTACTCTCATAAAGAAGGGATATATTGAGTTTCTCAAGAGAACTTTCAGGCTGGCACATATAGTAAATCATGTTTAGGAACTTATATCTGCACATCAAGAGTGAATCCATCTTTCAGAAATTGCTTCATATTAGCCTAGTTTATGAGTCTGATTTTTAAAAGTAGAAGGTCAAATTGCAATGAGAAATCAGCATCCCAGAGAGAAGGTTATATAAAATCCATTTTTTGGGGGAGGCAGTATGTATATAGGACTTCTGTATGCAGTTCAAGCTGACCTTGAATTCACTACATAACTCAGTCTGACCTCAAACTAATGGTTATCCTCCTGTTTCAATCTCCTGAGTGCTGGAATTACAAGTGTACACCACCACATTCAACTACTAATTATGATGATGATAGTGACAGTTTAAAAAAATAATAATTATTCATTTAAAAATTTTTTATCTTTATTGGTACATTGTATATACACATCATATCATGATCACACTCAATATTGGGAATTTGTACCAGTATATGACACAAGGACAAAATTACAACAATTTAGTTAAAAAGATTTTAATTGGCTTTATTTTTAAATTCTAAAGCCAGGCAATATTTTATTTCTAAAATATAGTAAGAACACCAATAACTCAGGGAGAATATTTTGGTGATATAGACATAAAAAGGCTTAAAGAAAGTAGGAATGAACAAAACCCTAAAAGTGAATTGGCTATTTCAGAGGTATTTTCCTTGCAAGGTAGGACAGGAAGATAGAATAATAGAAACTGATTAATTTTTTTTTTTGAGGCAGGGTCCCACTTTGTGGTTCAGACTGGCTCTGAACTCACTGTGTGGCCCAGGCTAGTCTCAAACTCTCAGCAATCCTCCTGCCTCTGCCTCCTAAGTGCTGGGATTACAGACATGAGTCACCACACCTAGCACTGTGGCATGTGGTACTAGGGATCGAATTTGGGACCTTGCACTTGCCAGGCACATGTGGAACCACTGAACTAAATCCCTGGCCAATGTTAAGTTACTTAAATTAATTCTTCCTGAGTAAGGATTAAAATAGAAGCAATGGATTTGTCCCTAGATACATATGAATTAACAAACTGAATCAAGATTTAAAAACTTGGAATAGCTGGGTGATAGCCTGTCTCAACAACAACAACAACAACAACAACAACAACAACAACAAAAAGAACCTGGAATAATCTGGTAACAGGCAAAAATTAAAGTAGTAATAAAAATCTACAGAGTATAAAGCATATTCCATTTTATTAGAAGTCTAATATATAAAGAACTTAAAAAAATTAGACTTTCTTCTAGACCTGGTTGAAGAAGGTCGCAAAAGGGCAGAATCATCCATATGGGCTTCGAAGTAGAGTCATCTGGGTTCCATGTAAAGTTTACTATGGTCAAAAGAAATCTCTTTTGGAGTCCCTTGTGTAGGCAGGGTGGCACCAAGACACTTAGTTTATCTGTGAGGGGGAAAAAACCCTCAAGGAATGTTGAACCCTTCTCTGCTGTCAGTTAGATACTGTGAACAGAAAAGTGCTTATTTGATTTGTTACTAAGGTGAAAATTGCCATGCATTTTCTCTAGAGAAATTAGAGGCATCAATTAGTGAACAAGAGTTTGAAGATTTACCGCGTTGGAAGAAATGCTGATGTGCCATGGAGAGGCAGACTAAGAAGCTTGGCTGTGGTGGGTGAGAGGGAAGTTTACAGATAGAAACTTGTTAGTCTGAGGGTAGATTGATTCTCCAGGGAAAAGTTGTGTGCATATGCATGTGATTGGGGAGATAGCACTAGAGGCCAGCTGACATGGTTCATGTCTGTAACTCCAGCACTATGAAGGCTAAGGCAGAAGGACTTCCTTGAGTTAGAGGCCAGCCTGAACTGCATAGTGAGGCCATGTCTCTTCCCCACTGAAAAAAAGGGGGGGGGGAACCAGATGATGTAAAGAGACCTGAGGAAACAAGAGCAGGCAGGGATGAGAGGACAAGCAAGATCATTTGCCCTAGAGCAGGAAAAGAACATCCACTAGGAGGATGCAGCACACCGAAAACAGATGCGGAGAAAACCTTGAAGTACAGAGCAGAAAATTTATACCTTTGTTTGCCCCTTTGCAGCTATTGGCTGAAATGCACATGTCTTTTACTCTAGGCAGTAACAGTAGGACTTGAGAGCCCAAAAAAGGGGTTATTCTGAGTAGAATATATGCCTACAGTAGTGACAAAGCCTTTTTTTTTTTTTTTTTTTTTTTGCTTTTTTTGGCGACAGGGTCTCGCTTTGTAGTTCAGGCTGGCCCCGAGCCAAAGCCTAACTTTTTTGGCTTCAAGAATGAAGATGACTTGTTGGTTCATTCTGTTAGTAATTTTTTGATATCAATCTGGTTCTTTTTCCTTCTCAGAATTGTGGAACAATAAAAAGACCAAGCACTGGGCCAGAGGGTTAGCTCAGTGGTTCCGGTGCCTGCCTCGCAAGCGCAAGGACCTGAGTTTGATCCCCGGTAACCACATATAATGCTGGGTGTGGCGACACGCCCACCAACAATCAACACCGCATACCACAATGCGGACGTGGTGGCTCACGCCTGTAATCCCAGCACTCGGGAGGCAGAGACAGGAGGATTGCTGAGTTCACGGTGGTTTGCCTGGGCACCATAGTGAGCTCAGGGCCAGCCTGAATTAAAAAGCAAGACCCTGTCTCAAAAAGCAAAAAAAACCCCAAAAAACCAAAAAAACACAAAACTGACTGATCAATGAAAGAGACTTTTATTCTTGGACAAGAATATAAGTAAGGGATAAGCTGATGAATAAATGTCTTGACCCCAAAGGGGTTTGGAGGTTATAGATAAAAAGTAAAAGAAATGAGAGGGGGTAGTAAGCTAATGAAGGAAAGCAATATTGTCTTCTAGTAATAGGAGATTTCACAGGAATTTGGGCAATGCCTTCTTTCCCCATTCGTTTTATGGTTCTTTCTGGTCATCCTCATGGCAGTTGTCAACTGTGCTGTTACAGTATTTCCTAGTGGCATGTGTAAGTGGCATTTAACAAGAGATCCTTGGGAAGTATCAACGTCCAAACAAAAGTCGTGAAAGAAAGGGAAGTTGATACAGCCAACAATAGCTATTATAAAAGAACTTGGAGGCAAAAAGCCTGGGATTTAAATCTCGTCACTGCCAAATTTGAGCTCTGGGGAAGTTAATAAACCTTTGAAAGCCTTACCTTTTTCAGTAAGGCAAAAAATAATAGTAATACTTGCTTATGAGATTAGGAGAGGATTAGTGGATAAAAAGTGGCTGTAAATGTCCTGTCCCCTAGAAAGGGTTTAATGCTTGTTGGCTTCCTTTCTTTCTCAGATGTGTATTAATTTACAGTGTAGCTACTTGATAGAGTCTGAAAGGATCAATATATTGCCATTTCTAACAAATATGTTTTTGTGGTACTAATCTCTTCCAATAAGGGAATGAGCTTTTATTTAAACCATTAGACTAAGAACATTACAGATGGTCCCAGTACATTTTGTTCATGCCACAGATGGCTCATAATAGTAAGGCACTTTTAATAAGCAAGAATAGACATATCAGTTTTAGTCCTGAGTTTTCATTTGTTACTTCCATATACTATTATTATATAAATACAAACATGTACAGATACCTATGTTTGTTTTTCTTTATATTTCATCATTCAGAAAAATAAATTCACAAGAAAATATCTCTCATTTAGTTTTGTTTTTTTTTTTGTTTTGTTTTTTTTGCTTTTTGGAGACAGGGTCTCGCTTTGTAGTTCAGGCTGGCCCTGAGCTCACTATGGTGCCCAGGCAAGCCTCGAACTCAGCAATCCTCCTGTCTCTGCCTCCCGAGTGCTGGGATTACAGGCGTGAGCCACCACGCCTGGCTCTCATTTAGTTTTTGAAGGCATCTTTTTCCCTTCACACAGCACCGCTGTGCTTTCCTTTCATCTGAAGTCAACTCAACAGATTTCAGAAACTATGTGGAGAACCGAACATGTGGCCCTTGGATTTTGGAGCTCTATCACTCCAGAGAAATGAGCTGGTGATTGATCTCAACCATGGAGTTAGTGATTTAATCCATCATGCTTTTATAAAGAAGCCTCAATAAAAAGTGAACGCTGACACTTGGAGTGTTGCTGCAGAGGGTGATCCCCCTACAGTCTCCCCGGATGGTACTTGCCCTTTGTGCTGCCTTCACACTAAAAACTATTATTGCAAAGAAAACAGAGCAAGCCAAAAAAAATTATTATTGCAGTTAAGATACTTTTATGAGTTTTATGAATTGTTCTACTAAATTATCAAACCTGAGGAGATCATGGGAACTCTTCAGTTTGTAGTCAGAAGGGCAGATGTATGGGTGGCATGGAGATTCAGAAATTTGCAGTAGGCATTTGATACGGAGATTTGTCTTAAGGAGACTTGCTCCTTAACTCATGGTATGTGTGCTAATTCTGGAATGTTATGTCAGAGATGGATCGTAGTACACTCCATTGGTGTTACCCTACTTGAAATTATAATGAATGCTATTCTGATATTCGGTTGTTCAGAATAATTTAGTAATTGATTTCTCACTCATCTGTAGGGTGCCTTGGCTTATTAGATGAGCTCTAACCTGAGATCTGCTCTGTAAGTGCAGAGAAATAACAGCTGAAACCTTAGCAGGTAGTGTCTGGATCAGGATGGCTGAGCAGCCAGAGCTGACTGGGTATCTCTCTCTCTGCTCATAACTAGTCTGGGCTTTCTCTGACCATAATGATCTTAGAGTAGTCAGACTTCTTATATGGTGGCTGACTTCTCTGTAGAAGGTGAGCAAATAGGCTTTGTGCATTTTTAGGAGTCTCATCCACCAATATATAAAGATGAGTTTTGCCCTAAACTTGGTTGGATTTTTCTTGTATGTCATCCTTGTAGTAGTTTCCTACCTCCATCTAACTGTACCCACATTCATGACACTTTACTTTTCCAAGGTGTCTATCATGTAACCCTAAGGAGGCCAAAAGATGTGGTAAAGCTTATTCACTACCTGAACAACAATGGTTTACATAAACAGTTAAAAAACATTTATTATGTAACCTATAATTGTGATTTCTAGGCTACTCAGGTCTAAGAAGCAAAGATGTTGCTTCTGTTGCTACAAATTACACTTTGTCATAATGTACTCTTATAGTTAAAAAAGAAAAACTCGCCGGGCGTGGTGGCTCACGCCTATAATCCCAGCATTTGGGAGGCAGAGACAGGAGGATTGCTGAGTTCGAAGCTTGCCTGGGCTCCATAGTGAGCTCAGAGCCAGTCTGAACTACAAAGCGAGACCCTGTCTCAAAAAAAAAAAAAGAAAAAAAAAAGAGAAAAACTCATCTTGCTAATTCATAATTGACAGCACTCATCTCTACTTTAAAAATGTCTCACCAGACCTGTTCCCACAGAGTATGCTGATAGAACATTCAGTGGTAAAAATAAGCTGACAGTTACCCCTATAAAAATACCTAAGAACAGATTTTACAGATTGGAATGACCTGCTTGCTTTAAAAAAGTGAAAAAAAGGGACCATAATCATTGTTTAAAAAATATAAATTTTGTTATATTTATATTTGAATTTTGGGTTGATAGGTCATTTCTGTGTTGTATCACTTATTGACCCCCTTAGGTGGAAAGATTTATGTTCTAGAATAGAAAAGTGATGTAATTTCTTTTGTCTAAGATTTGGTCTAAATTTGGGGCTAATCAGTTATCAAACCATAATACATGTTTTTGGACGTTCTACAATTTAGTAGCTTCTGTCTGATGACATCTTTGATGAAATTTACCAAATGTTTATATGACACTCTGCTGAGAGTTGTGGACGGTAAAAAGTGCCTAAAGAATTAAGATTAAAGGAGAGAGGAGTCACAGGTAACTGAAAGACAGTATGGCTAGGTGAGTGTCAAAGAAATCTAGGCAGGGTGGTTGCTATGGTTTGCATATGAAGTGTACCTCAAAGACTCATGCATATATTGAGACCTTGCTTCTCCAATGCAGCAGCATTCAGAAGTGGGACCTGGAAGTGACTGCATCATGAGGGAGCTAAATGGGCTCTTAGGAGGTGTGGCCCAGTTGGAAGAGGTAGGGTGTTGAGGGCATGCCTTTGAAGGTAGATATTGTTTCCTGCTTTTTCTCTATCTTTTTGCCTCTCTTTATTCCCTAACTGTTATGAGGTAGACAGTCTCCCCCACCTTTCAGCCATTATGTTTCTGCCTCACCATAAGACCTTAGACTTTAATCTCTGAAACCATGAGCTGAAATCTTTCCTTTTTAAAATTGTTTAATATCAGTACTGCATCTTGTCAGACAACTGAAAAGGGACACAGTGAAGGTCTGGATCCGGTGAGTTCAGCCTGTTGGTTGGAATGATGGGAAAATTCCCAGTTAACACACAGAGTACACGTGGGTGAGTACCAAAGAAAAACTGAACAAAAGAGTGGAGTGGGATCACAAGGACTTCTTCCAGAGAGAGATGAGTCACGGAGGCTTTTGAGCATAACGAAGAGCATAACACATGCTGCCCTGTGACAGTATCTCTCAGGGAGATGCTTGACTTCAAGGTATCATAGCTTGTTCATGTCTGATGAAAAATTTATTTTATAGTCCAAACAAAACAAAAATTCCCTTCTACTAATTTTTTGCCTCAGTAGCCAGGCTCCTCAGAACAGACTTTAATCCTCTTAGTTCTGACAAGTTTTTAAAATAAATCTTTAACTTGGGGCTGGAATATAGGTCAGAGGTAGCGACCTGCTTAGCCACTTTTAAGGCCCAAGGTTTAATTCCCAGCACCAAAAGCAAAAGCAAAAGCAAAGCAACAACAAAAAAACTTCAAAACTCTACCACCAACAATGAAAACTCAGTTTAAAAAAAGTACAAAGTATAAGTATTTATTAAATACAATTTAGAAAGTACAATAGAATTATAAATTTAAAAATGCACCCAACTCAGCCAGCTGTGGTGGCTCACACCTGTAATCCCAGCACTCAGGAGGCAGAGACAGGAGGATTGCTGAGTTCAAGGCTTTTCTGGGCTACATAGTAAGCTCAGGGCCAGTCTGAACTACAAAGTGAGACCCTGTCTCAAAAAAAAAAAAA
>PVIC010044435.1:0-14948 GCA_004025085.1 Thryonomys swinderianus
GGACTGTATCCATGGCTAATGCTCTGAAGTCATTTAGCAGCTCCTTTAACACTCAACTCTATGGATTCTGTGCCCTGCAACTTCTCTAAACTGTATATGCTGGGTTAATGCTTACTTCCGCTGTTATCTCATCATGTAATATATAAGCCATATATACAGTATAATCCCTGAGAAAAAGGACTATTATATCAGTACTGCTCTCACCATTGAGTCACCGTGGTGTCACAACAAACCAAGTAGCACGCAAGACCTTTTCTGTAGATATTCTGTGTAAGCTTTCATACCTTGTACCAGAGGTATTAATATATGCATCTTACCGAGTGGTTTGTAAGTTCCTTTAGTCTGGATCTTGGTTTAATTGTTGCTTCCCTCATACCTCATACCAGGTACATGTTGAATGCATGGACACTGACCTCAACTATTTACCTAATCATTTTTTTATTTTTGAAGAACTGGGAATCAAACTTGGGCCCTTGTGTTTCCACAGTAGGCATGTCCTACTTGAGCTAAATCCCTGGCCCATTTAGCTAATCTTAACAGCTTGGAATTCTGGATTCTTACTGCCTCAATGAGGATGTGAAAAACCGGTATGTTTTTCAGTTGAGTACTGCTTGAAAGATACTACTATCAACTTCATTAATGTAACTCGTAATACCCAAATCATCTGACTTCCCCTGGCCCAAGCTTCCATGCTAAACCCAAGACTAAACATCTTCCCTCCTGTCCATTCACAGCTCCTGAAATTCCACCTCTTGGATCCCGCCCTTCAACTCAGTGGGAGTGAGGTGGTTGCAGCAACCCAAAACAAATCTGTTGGAACATGCAAACTCTGTGACTCACTGTTCTCATTCAAATAATCTTTGTAAATCAGGTAAGTGACTGAGTTTGTCCAATGCCAATAGATGTCGGGTATTTATGAGTATGTTTGGCTCCTTTAAGTCCTAAATGGATCCAGTCTGTTAATTTGTTAAACAGAAACAAGAAAAAGGTTGATAAGAAGTTAACCACAAACAGTTGAAATTTAAAGTCAATGTAATACTTTTTATCTGACCTCTTTCTTTCCTTCCTTCCTTCCTTCTCTCCCTCTCTCTTGAGACAGGGTCTTGCTTTGTAGTTCAGGCTGGCCCTGAGCTCACTACAGGAGCCCAGGCAAGCCTCAAACTCAGCGATACTCCTGCCTCTGCCTCCTCCAAGTGCTGGGATTACAGGCATGTGCCACCATGCTCAGCATTTTTACCTATTTCTTAAAGTGGTCCTTTACTCAAGCTGTTTTACATTTTATGTTTATTATTATTGACCTTGGGAAGAAACTGCAGGTGACCAAAAGATGTGATGACAGCCTGGACTGGTAACACAAGCCTGTAATTCCAGCTACTGAGGAGGCGGAGGCAAGAGGATCACAAATTTAAGGCCAACCTGAGTAATTTAGTGAGTCTGTATCAAAATAAAATTTTTTTTTTTTTAAGACAGGGTCTCGCTTTGTAGTTCAGGCTGGCCCTGAGCTCACTATGTAGCCTAGGCAAGCCACTGCGAACTCAGCAATCTTCCTGTCTCTGCCTCCCGAGTGCTGGGATTACAGGCATGAGCCACCACGCCCGGCACTGTGGAATGTGGTCTTGATTGCTGGTGGGTGTAAATCACCATGCCCAGCATTCTATGTGGTTACTGGGATGGAACTCAGGACCTTGCACTTGCGAGGCAGGCACCAGAACCACTGAGCTAATTCTCTGGCCCTGTATCTCCAAATTTAAAATGGTCTGGAGACATAGTTCAAGGCAAAAACCCTGGTTTCAGTTCCCAGTATGGGGAAACACACACACACCCAAAACAAACGAAAAATAATGTACACAGTCCTCAGCAGATTACGTGTCAAATATAATCAAAAAGGAAGAATAGGGCTAGAAATGTGGCCCAATGTGAGGTGCCAAATTCAATTTTCAGAAAACTTTATATGTACTAAGAATTGCTAAATACATTATCTTTGCAGTTCAGAAAAGTCCTTAGTTTCCAGGTCATCATCACAAAGCAAGGCGAAGGAACAACCATGACCAGGAACTAGTTCTGCTTTTATTACCTCATTGACCTGATATTGGGGCCTCACTTACCAATCCCAGAAGTATTAAAATGAAATAACTAAAGATACAGTCTCTGTAGCCAGAGTGCCTGGTCCAACTCCCAGACCACTACCATGTTAGCTTGTCATAAAACTTATGCCCCTCTGACCATCAATTTTTCATTTTAGAGAAGTGAACATAATAGAACCCACCCCATAGGACTGATGTAGTGAGTAAAATCCAATCCAAAACAGAGAAATGTATTTTTTAAAAATAAGCCAGGCTTGAAAGAAAACCACCTAACCTAAAAGTTGAAAACGGTGAATCCGTGTGCGGCAGAGAAAAAAACAATGTGTATCCTCCTGTTTCCTAGCTCTTCCCCACACCAGGAAAACACAAAAAACAAAACAAATCCTATGGGTAGGCTCTGTAGTTAGCACACTGATTTAAACAAACAAAAAACAAGAATCCAAATACCTTTCATTTTACCTAACAATTTTTGTTTTAAAGGCTATTATTCAGCTAACACCAGAAAGGCACCTGACATTTGAGTCTGCAGATCTTTTCAGCTGTCTTTTTTTTTTTTTTTTGGAGACAGGGTCTCGCTTTGTAGTTCAGGCTGGCCCTGAGCTCACTATGTAGCCCAGGCAAGCCGCCGCGAACTCAGCAATCCCCCTGTCTCTGCCTCCCGAGTGCTGGGATGACAGGTGTGAGCCACCACGCCCGGCATTGCTGGTGGGCGTGAGTCTCCACGCCCAGCATTATATGTGGTTTCCGGGGATTGAACTCAGGACCCTGCGCTTGCGAGACAGGCACTGGAACCACTGAGCTAACCCTCCGGCCCTCAGCTGTCTTAAAACAACAACGTTCTAAATAAATGTCACACTTCTGATCACTAGTACAGCTGCAGTAATGACCCCTTTTTTTCTTACTGGTCTGTAAACTACTTGAGGGCAATAATAATCACCACCCTTACCCAAGTATCTAGTACTGGCTCTGTATTAACACAGGGGCTACTACAGGAGAAACTGATAAAGACATTTTTTTCCCTCCTGGATTTAAATTCTAGGCAGAGTTAAAGTTCTCTAAAGCAAACTATGCTCCTTCTGCACACTATTATCCTATTAATTACAAAGCAGGAAATTGAGAGGCTGACTTTGGTCTGCAGGTGTGATCAATACCACACTGCACCAAAAGATACTGCAAGACACGTTAGGGTCCAGTTTCTTTCTTTACTTTTCTTTTTTGGAACCAGAGATAAAACTCTGGGCCCTGTGGTTGCCAAGTAGGCACTGTGCCGCTGTGCTACATCCCTGGTCTTAGGGCCCAGTTTCTAAGTATTGGGGTATTTCACATAAAAATTCCCAGCCTGGGGCCGGAGGGTTAGCTCAGTGGTTCCGGCGCCTGCCTTGCCAAGTGCAAGGTCCTGAGTTCGATCCCCGGTGACCACATACAATGCTGGGCGTGGAGACTCACGCCCACCAGCCATCAATACGGAATACCACAATGCCGGGCGTGGTGGCTCATGCCTGTAATCCCAGCACTCGGGAGGCAGAGGCAGGAGGATTGCTGAGTTCCAGGCTTGCCTGGGCTACATAGTGAGCTCAGAGCCAGCCTGAACTACAAAGTGAGACCCTGTCTAAAAAAAAAAAAAAAAAAATTCCCAGCCTGGTTCCTCTCTAAAATTCGCAGTTGACAAGAATCATCTTTACTTTCAGTTGACAGAAATTAACCAGAGACAGAGAATTGCTCCTTTGACCCAGCAGGTGCTCAGAAGGCCAGATTCTCCTTCTACTTGGCTCACAGAACAAGCCCTAGAATAAGTCTCCCTGGGTTCCAATCCTGATACTCCAGCACTACTAACTGCAAATCTGGGGCATGTGACTCAATTTCCCCTCGTTTCAGTTTCCTTGTCTGTAACATAAGAATAGAGATATTTGGGGACCGGAGACTTAGCCCAGTGGTTCCAGCACTGCCTAGCAAGTGCAAGGTCCCTGGTTCGATCCCCGGGAACCACATATAACAATACTGTGTATGGTGACTCATGCCCACTGGCAATCAGTACAACATACCACAAATGCCGGGTTTGGTGGGTCAAGCCTGTAATCCCAGCACTTGGGAGGCAGAGGCAGGAGGATTGCTGAGTTCAAGGCTTGCCTGAGCTCCATAGTGAGCTCAGGGCCAGCCTGAACTACAAAATGAGACCCTGTCTCCAAAAAAAAAAAAAAAAAAAAAAAAGAAGAGATATTTGCTGCACAGGGCTGAGTTAGTGCATATAAGCACCAATAGAGTCCCTAGCACACAGAAAGGACACAGTACAGTACCAGCTATAGTTATCTACCTGATAAGGCAGGCATTTGAGTTTCTCCAACCTTATGTAATTGATGATGCTTCGTAACACTAGTTACTAGAAAGCACTGAGATGGATTTATGGTTCCTCTCAGTAAACATTTTGAACCTAAGCAATACAGATCAATTTCATCATCTAAAAAAATTTCATCATCTTTCTCCATCCCTGTTTTTGTAAAAGCTTATTAAAACTTTAAGGAATCCATTGAAAAAGTTTCCTTTAAAGCCAAGCATGGTGATGTATGCTTGCAACCCCAGCACTCAGGTGGCTGAGGCAGGACTGTTGCCAAATTCAAGTCCAGCCAGAACTACATAGGGAGAACATGTCTCCAAAAACCAAATGAATAAATGTCTAAGAAAGAAAAAGAAAAGGTTTCAGCCAGGTGTGTTAGCAATCCCAGCACTCTGGGAACAAAAGGCAGAAGAATCACAAGATCTAGCCTACCCTGGGCAACTTTCTAAGAACTCATTTCAAAATTTAAAAGGGTTCAGGGCCGGAGATTTAGCTCAGTGGTTCCCGCGCCTGCCTCGGAAGCGCAAAGGTCCTGAGTTCGATCCCTGGTAACCACATACAATGCTGGGCATGGTGGCTCAAGCCCACCAGCAATCAATACCACATACCACAGTGCTGGGCGTGGTGACTCATGCCTGTAATCCCAGCACTCAGGAGGCAGAGGCACGAGGATTGCTGAGTTCGAGGCTTGCCTGGGCTACATAGTAAGCTCAAGGCCAGCCTGAACTACAAAGCAAGACTCTGTCTCAAAAAAAAAAAAAAAAAAATTAAAAGGTTTCCTTCTAAGAACTAAATGTTATACACTGATATTCTTTTTGCCTATTAATTTACTACAAATAAGCTCCTTAAGAAGAAAAACACTTCCAGTGAATGGTCAACAGGTGGACAGTAACACAAGTTGGCGGCTGAATTGATCTAGGAATTTAATGAAGCCTGAGTGTAATTCTTCTGGGAACAATACCCCGTGATGATTGCTTTAGCCACAGTGGCCACAACATCATACCTGAAAGACCCAAATCTAGTTCTAAATCCTGGAATCTAGATAGTAATAACTTTGCAACCTTGAGCAAATAATTCTAAGTCTTGGTTTCTTTTTATGTAACATGATATACAAAGTTGTCTGATACATAGGTGATGTCAAAATGCTTGAGCCAAGTTAAGTTTCTGTTGCATCCTACAGGGGTTGGGAATGTAGCTCAACAGTAAGTCAACCCTCCAAATAACAATCACGTGTTATTCCACAGTGGTTAAACAGTGGGGTGACTTGTCGACTACTATGTCTTCTAAGTAGGTTATTGTGTACTACAGAATAACTACCGTGTCTGTCTTTCCTCCTGTAATTGTCCCTCTAGAAATAAATCTTTCCTATCCCAAGTGTACCACTTCTTATTAAAGCGCAATACAGACGTCAGCTTCTCAGCAGGAAGAAATGAACAGCTTCTTTCCATGTTCCAGTAACACTTTACACTAGCGTGGCTCACCACTGTCGTAACGTGACGATTGACTAAATTGTCACATACATGTCCTATCGGGACAGAGATCCCGGGTTAACTATCTTTGTTCCATCACTTTCCTGCGCCTGGTCCGGCCAAAGACCAGGCACGGTGCCATAATGCATAATTGACCTAACGAACCTGATTAAGCCACAGTGGTACAAACAACCTCTCTGATCTGGCCTGAATGCTGAAACAGCCTTCGCCTCTGGGAAATTACTAAACTAAAGGTGAAACAGCACCCGAAAAGGCGAAGAAGGGAAACGGAGACCCAACTTCTACGAGGAAGAAGTGAGCATCTGTCTTGGTGAGGGTCTGGGAAAGGTTGTATGCACGTGCGAACTCGGGCGGCGGGATCTCCGGGGTCGAGCCTCCTTGGGGTTCCCCCTTCAGGCATGCCTCGGCTGAACAGGCAACAGGGGATGCTCGCTCCAGCCCGCAGGCCCCTGAGGCCTAAGCAGCACCGCGCCGTGACTCAGCCCCTGGCGCCCGCCAACAGCAAGCCAGCCTCCCCTCACCTTGGCCAGCTTCTCGCACTCAGGCAGGCGCTGATCCACCGTGGCGCTGTAGTCCACCTCCATCTTGACGATGCGCCCATCAGCCCTCTCCGAACCGCCGTCCGCCATCGTCCCTGTCTTAGCGTCCCCTGAAGTCCCCCTACTGTGGCCACCACTCGTCACTCACACCGGAAGCCGCCCGCGCACCCACTCAGGCAGTGCATCGGGAGCCCTCATGAAGGACCCCCGCGAGGACCCCTGCGTCAGCCGCCAGTCAGGCACCGCGGCGGACAGCCCTCAGGGGCGGGGCGGGGCTGCGGTAGGCGGGGCTCCACGCTCGCCCTTGCTGTCCACATCTGGTTAAGCCTTTGGTGACGTCAGACTTGTCATCTACAATCTGGGGTGAGAAAAACTAGTGGAATAGGACATGCTGTGTATTCTTACACTCTTGCTTCGGAAGATGATGTCTTAGGCCCCTAGGCAACTATTTAACTGTTCTTGATCTTGGTTTTTCTTATTTGTCCAAGAGGAGGCTGAAATAGACCATAATAGGAAAAAAATTGTAAGGTTTTATCTGATTGAGAATCTTGGTGGCTTAATCTGTGTGATTTCTGATCATCTATAAAAGAAGATGTAGCTGGTGATTTACCTCAAGCGGTACTGCGCCTATTTTGGAAACACAAGGGCTGGAGTTCAATACCTGGTACCTCAAAAAACAGAACAAAACAAACAGAGGGAAGGTGCAGTAAACTGGGTACAGTGGCGCACACTTGTAATCCCAGCACTCAGGAGGCTGAGCCAGGAGAATCTCCACGAGTTCAAGACCAGCCAGAACGAGGCACTGAGTTCGAGACCAGCCTGAACTGCATAGTGAGACTGACTCAAAAAAACAAAGCAAATACAGAGAAAATGTAGCAATAAATCAAGACTATAACAAGCAATGTGTGGTTTTGTTTTCATTTTTACTATAATCCACTCTGTCAGTAGGACAGGAGACATTTTACACATCAAAACAGATAACTGTGAGACAATTTAAATTTTTAAGGGTCAAGACCTGCACACATCTATTTTGTTACCATCTACACACACACTGTGATCCTATAAAATAGCTTAGGTTTCTTATGGTCTCTGAAAACGGGAATGGGGTTTCATACAGCCTGGACATGTAAGCAACAGAAGCTTGGAAAACAAACAGGAAATCCTAGGGTGTTGTGTGATATTAGAGTTTTTAAATTTAATTTAAGCAACATCACTTTATATATCTTGTATAGATCTCTCATTACTGTCCTACAATGAAAATCGTGGATTTTTTTTTCTGAGACAGGATCTTACTTGAACTCACTGTGCAGCCCAGGCTGGCCTCAAGTTTGTGGCAATTCTCCTGTTTCAGCTTCCCAATGGGGATTACAGACATGTACCACCACTCCCAGCTTGAAAATCATGGATATAGAAAATAATATTTTAAGGGCTGGAGATTTACCTCAAATGGTACAGTGCCTACCTTGGAAGCAGAAGGACCGGAGTTCGATCCCCGGTACCACAAAAGTAATAATAATAATAGTAATAATAATAATTTAGCTGTAATGTAAAGAAGAAATGAATTTTGGAACAGGAAAATAAAATATATTTCAAAATATAAAGGCTTGGAGGAGATTTAGCTCAGTGGTACCAGTACCTGCCTTGCAAGCACAAGGTCCTGAGTTTGATCCCCAGTAACCACATACAATGCTGGGCATGGTGACTCACGCCCACCAGCAATCAATACCACATACCACAGTGCCAGGCGTGGTGGCTCATGCCTGTAATCCCAGCACTCAGGAGGCAGAGACAGGAGGATTGCTGAGTTTGAGGCTTGCCTGGGCTACATAGTAAGCTCAGGGCCAGCCTGAACTGCAAAGCGAGACCCTGTCTCAAAAAATAATTAATTAGGGCCGGAGGGTTAGCTCAGTGGTTCCGGCGCCTGCCTCGCAAACGCAAGGTCCTGAGTTCGATCCCCAGTAACCATATACAATGCTGGACATGGCGACTCACACCCACCAGCAATCAATACAACATACCACAGTGCCAGGAGTAGTGGCTCACGCCTGTAATCCCAGCACTCAGGAGGCAGAGATAGGAGGATTGCTGAGTTCGAGGCTTGCCTGGACTACATAGTGAGCTCAGAGCCAGCCTGAACTACAAAGCAAGACCCAGTCTCAAAAAATTTTTTAATTAATTAATTAAAAATTAAAAATATATATAAAGGCTAAAGACTAAAACATGTCTGCACTAGAAAGTACACAGAAGCACTTTGTAACTAAGTAACTTAGTGGTAGAACATTTGCAGATACAGTCTCCAGTGCTCCCCCCACAAACAATCATCTACCAGTGTTCATATATAAGAACCAGAAATGGAAAGGCTAGGAATCCAACAGTTGGGTCTTCTGGTGCTCAAGGATTATGAGGGTTAGTGTTGGTGTTTGATTTGTGCAAAATGCCAAAACACTTCTGACAAAGTTCTTACTATATCAAATATAAAAATATAGCTGGATGTAGTGGTGTGCGCCAATAAGCCTAATACTTGGGAAGCTGAGGCAGGAGGATCTCTGCGAGTTGCAGGCTTGCTTGGGTTACATAGCAAGAGCATATCTCAAACAAACATCCCAAACAAACAACAAGACAAATGTATAAACATAGTCTTGGGCCAGAGATTTAGCTCAGTGGCATTGTACCTGCCTTACAAGCAAAAGATCCTGAGTTTGACCCCTGGTACCAACCCCACACAAACCATCATCTTTCATTGTTTCTCACATAGAATTCTTAGAGATTTTAGTTCATATTAAAATTAAAATTCAGCTTAACGTATGTAAAATTCATTTAGTTGGAAACTAAATTCATTAGTTGGACACACCCGTAGGAGTCCAAAAGGATATTCAAAAATCTGATGGAAGTCTGGAGATGGTGGCACACACCTGTAATCCCAGGACTTGAGAGACTGAAGCAGAAGGATTGTGGATTGAAGCCATTCTGGACTACACAGCAAATTTGGAGGTAGGAGAGCTACATAGAAAAACCCTGTCTCAAAAACCTAAAAGAAAAAAGAAATCTGTTGACTTCATGGAATACAGGCTGTCTAGCAGATCAATTCCAGGTCAGTATCTCCCTCTGTCCTTCAATAATTGTGACAGATCCCAAATTTCCCTACAAATTTTGAAACACTCAGGGTGCCTATGTTGTTAACATGCAGGAGGCCAAGGCACGCCTATATTCTGGCAGAAGCTGGTTTGGCAAATGGATCTGGAGGTTTAAATTTAGTGTGAAGAGTTTAAGAAAACACAAAGCTGTGACATAGTAGGCAGTGTTATGGTTTCCCGAAGTCAGGGGAAAAGGGAGGAGGTCTAAGCAAGAGAAAGTTAAGTGGAGAAACCTCTGCTGAGCTCCCAAACCAAATTGAAGCCCTTCCTTGTTAGGCCAAGAGGTAACAAGATAAATGCAAATAGAAATACAAGAAAACAAGAAGTTAAAATTCTGTAGCTAAGGACGGAACTCAGGGGTAAGGATAGAAGTGAGGGCAGGGGAATGGAAAAAAGTAAGATTCAAGGTATATCGTGTACAGGTACAAATACTCAACGAGGAATGTGATCATAATGTACCAATAAACTGAATTTATTTTTTAAAAAAGATAAAGAAGGAACTCAGAAGCTCTGAGCTTGGTGGTCCACACCTGTAACCAAACACTCAAGGGGTTGAGAAAGGAGGGTCACCTTGAGGTGGAGTGCAGTCTGGGCTACACAGAGTCTCTGTCTCAAAAAACAAAACAAAAGGAAAAGAAGGAACTCAGGAGAAATTGAGCAGTATGGAAAGTAGGTGTGAGTACTGTGGTACAGACAGACAATATGTGAATTCTTTTTGAATAAGGGCGAGGTTAATTCTGTATCTTTGTGAGAAATGTCAGAAGAAAAAACTTAGCAGTGGCTGGGGATTTAGCCCAAGTGCTACCATGCCAACCTTGGACACACAAGGGCCTGAGTTCAATTCTCAGTAGTGTGGAAAGGACAGGACAGGACAGGAAAGGACAGGAAAGGAAAAGAAAGGAAAGGAAAAGAAAAGAAAAGAAAAAAGACTTAGCAATTGAAGACCTGTATTTATGAAACAACAGAGTCAGATGTGGTTGCATACCCCGGTCGTTCCAGCACTCAAGAGGCTAAAGCAGGAAGACCACTGGAATTTGAGGTCAGTTTGGGCTAAGTAATGAGTTCAAAGCCAGCCTGAACTATTCAGCAAGACCCTGTCTCAAAAAAAAAAAAAAAAAAAAAGAAAGAAAGCAAGAGAAAGAAAAAATAATTGACTAGAACAAGGAGTTTCTTTAGAAAACAGCAGTAAAATGTATATTATGTTACTCATTATTGAGAATGTCGATATTATGTTTTGTTATAGTTACATATATACTGCACATATATGTGTGTGTATACATATATAGTATGATATTTATTCAACAAATGGTGTCACCCTTGAGAGGACCATAGAGGGTGCTGTATATCACAGAAAACCTACCATACCACACTATTGGCCATTAGAGAAGAAAGTGACAGTGCGTGTGCAGCCATGTCAGTGACCCATGCAGCTCGCTGTGCCGATAAATGTCTGGAAGCTGACACTATGTAGCCCAAGCAAGCCTCGAACTCAGAAATCCTCCTGCCTCTGCCTCCCGAGTGCTGAGATTACAGGTGTGAGCCACCACGCCCAGCACTGTAGTGTGTGGTATTGATGGCTGGTGGGCATGAACACCACACCCAGCATTGTGTGTGGTTACTGGGCTCAAACTCAGGACCTTGCACTTGCGAGGCAGGTGCCAGAACCACTGAGCTAAATCTCCAGCCCCAAGACTTGGTTTTTAATTGAATGAGGTGAGAAGCCAGTGTAGGGACAATGGAGTGGCACGAGTTGATTTATATACTGAAACATGATGCCACAGCGCATCATTCCAGCTCTCGGGAGACTGAGCCAAGAGGATCACAAATTCAAAGCCACCTGGACTACGAAGTGGGATGCTGGCTCCAAAATAAAAAATTTTAAAAACAGTTTGCTGATGGATGTGAGAGGAAAAGGGCTAAATGCGTCAAGATGTTTGGCCCAAGTGGGTAGAGTGGTCGTTAACCACCCAGCAACAGACCTGGAGGAGGCAGGGTGGGAGAGGAAGCGAAGAGCTTCGGTCCAGGTGCACTTCTGAGACACCAGCTAGAATCCAGGTGACAGGGTCAGGAAGGCAGGCAGGTGGGGAGGTACAAGCGTCAGGTAAAAGGAGGCCATGTGGGCCGCAGATCTGGACAGGGAACCATCACCTTACTGGGATAGCTAAAGCTGCGAGGCTTTCCTTACAGAAACATTTCTGAGTTGTTGGGTGCAAAGTATTTGTTTTTGTAAATTGCCTATTTTAAAGGCAATTAGGGGAATTGCTGTTTTCATGCCTGTTGTGAATTGTTTTGTAAAGAAAATTACATTGTATTTTATCTTTACAGTGCCTCTTGGTCTCCTGTTAGAATTACTTGTTGCCAAATGCAGTTACAGACTGTTCAGATGGAGGACGGCTCGGCAAAGGATTCTTTCTCTTTATTTTGCAGTGGTGGGAAAGCTGTGTGCAACTCAATAGGAATATCACTTTGGGTTTGGAATTTTGATCTTTTCCCACCTGGCCTCACACTCTCAAAGCTGGGCAGGGAACTGCAGCGCCAGCCTGTCCGCCCCAGAACAGAACACCTGGTGCTCCATGGAGGAACCATGGACCAGGTGGTTAAGGATATTCGCTTCCTTCTGTGTGTAATGCTGGGGTTGCAATCCAGGGTGCTCTACCACTGAGCTACTCCCCTGGTTCTTTTTTTTTTTTTTTTTTTTTTGAGACAGGGTCTTGCTTTGTAGTTCAGGCTGGCCCTGCGCTCACTATGTAGACCAGGCAAGCAGCCACTAACTCAGCAATCCTCCTGTCTCTGCCTCCCGAGTGCTGGGATTACAGACGTGAGCCACCATGCCCGGCACTGTGGTATGTGGTATTGATGGCTGGTGGGCATGAGTCACCACACCCAGCATTGTATGTGGTTACCGGGATCGAACTCAGGACCTTGCACTTGCGAGGCAGGTGCCGGAACCACTGAGCCAAATCTCTGGCCCTCCCCTGGTTCTTTTTGTCATTTATTTTGGGATAGCATCTCACTAAATTGCCAGGGAGAGACTTGAATTTCCTGTTTTCCTGCCTCAGACTTCTTCAGTGCTGGGACTACAGGTATGCATATCATACTTGGTTTATTTTTTATTTATTTTTAAATATTTATGTTTTGAGACAGTGTCTCACTTTGTAGTTCAGGCTGGCCCTGAGTTCACTATGTAGCCCAGGCAAACCTTGAACTCAGCAATCCTCCTGCTTCTGCCTCCTCAATTCTGGGATTACAGGTGTGAGCCAACATGCCCGGCATTGTGGTATGGGTAACTGATTGCTGATGGGTGTGAGTCACCATGCCCAGGATTGTTGTATGTAGTTACCGGGGATCAAACTAAGGACCTTGTGCTTTCTAGGCAGGTACTGGAACCACTGAGCTAAATCTCCAACCCCCTTTTTATTTTGAAGTAGGTTTTTCATTAAATTTCCCAGGATGACCTCACACTTGTGATCCTTCCTGTTTTAGTCTTCCAAATAGCTGGGATTATAGGCATGCTCCACCATGCCTGGGTTTTTTTAAAAGGGTTGATTTAAGGTATTTTCCACTTAAGAAGAGTCTGTTGTGGTGAGCAGATGAATAAAGTCAAAGTAAGTGGGTGTATTAGTTTCTTTTTGCTGCCGTAGCAAGTTAGTGGGTTAAACCAATAGCAACCTATCACTGGTGTTCTGGAGTCCTGAAGTCAGAAATCAGTGTGTTTGAGCCAGATCAGGATAGCGCAGGCAGGACCATGTACCCGTGGAGGCTCCAGTGGACAGCTGTTCTCTGCTGTATCCAGTTTCTGCCTCCGCAGTCACATCACCTTTTCCTCTTCTGTGGCCATCTACTCTCCCTCTTGCTGTCTTGCACATAGTTGAGATGATTTTAAGGGCACACATAGTAACCCAGAATAAGCAAACTCCAAACTCTCCTGCACAGACCCTTGTCCATATAGAGCATCATTTGCACATTCCAGGGACAGAATCTGATATCTTTGGGTGTTGCTATTCAGCCTACTATAGTCACCTGAACAACTTATTTTTAATCTTTGAGACAGAACTTGCTATGTGGTCCAAACTGGCCTGGAACTCACTATATAGCCTAAACTGGCCTTGAACTCAGAATTCATGACAATCCTCCTGCCTCAACCTCCTGAGTCCTGGGATTATAGGTGTGTACCACCATGTCGATTACCTAAATTATTTTAAAACTGGGGTGTTAATAAAAATTTATCCCTTTTTTTCTTTTGGGGGTTGAATTCAGGATCTCAAGCATACTAACCATATACTCTACCACTGAACTATGTTCCCAGTCCCTACATATTTTTTTTTCCAGATATTTACTGGTACATTTTTTATATAGCTCACAATCACAGACAACATTGGGGAAATCTATATACTTTTAATAGCAAACAACTAATTCCTTCTTCTCTTTGGCATTAAAGTGTTCCACAAAAGGTGCAATTACACTTAGGCATCGTGTGGTGCATGCCTGTAGTCTCAGCACGCCAGAAGCATGAGGCAGGACGATTCCAAGTTTCAGCCTGGCCCAGGCAATTTAACTACTAAGACCCTGAGACCCTGCCAAACAATTTAAAACGAGCTGGGGATGTGGCTCACTACAAGGGCCCAGGGTTCACTCTCTAATGCTATGGGGTTATACGGCTAAGAAATATTTCCAGTCTATTTCAACATCCATTGGCGAGTGGAGCCGAAGACAGAATTTGTCCCCAGGATGAGAGCAGGACGACCCTTCGCAGGCCTAGGGCGCTGGCCTCGCCCCTCAGGCTCCCGTGGACTCATCACCGCCCCCTGTCGGCACAATTCGGCACAGCGGCAGTGGTCCATGGTTTACCTTCATTGCAACCTGGACCGAAGTGGCTGCTTCTGTGTCGCTCACCCCAGTGTGGCTGCTTCTGTGTCGCTCTCCCCACTGCACTGCCCAAACATTGGAGATGAGGAGGAATAAAATAATATAAGATAAGATGAAATTTAAAAATAAAATAAAATAAATAAAATTTAAAAAATAAAATGAAATAATAGAATGGAGGTAGAAAGAAAAGCCAGAATCAAGATTCTCACGAAGGGCCAGAGAGTTAGCTCAGTGGTTCCGGCGCCTGCCTTGCAAGCGCAAGGTCCTGAGTTCGATCCCCGGTTACCACATACAATGCTGGGCGTGGAGACTCACGTCCACCAGCAATCAATACCACATACCGCAGTGCCGGGTGTGGTGGCTCACGCCTGTAATCCCAGCACTCGGGAGGCAGAGATAGGAAGATTGCTGAGTTCGAGGATTGCTGAGTTCAAGGCTTGCCTGGACTACATAGTGAGCTCAGAGCCAGCCTGAACTACAAAGCGAGACCCTGTCTCAAAAAA
>PVIC010044436.1:0-14995 GCA_004025085.1 Thryonomys swinderianus
TCTTGTTTGCCTGGGCTGACCTAGCTTTAACCTTTCAGTTAGGGAACTGGGGGGTGGTAATTTTCCACTCTTCATTCCCCACTGCTTTATGTTACTCTAGTGGTCGAATCATTGACCGGAATAGAGCAAAGCAAGCAAGCAATCATACAGAAGCAAGAAGTATTGCAGTTAGCTAAGTCTTGATGTGGAGCCTTTTTAGACGGGTGTGGTGGATCTAAACTGTCTTTTCCGCCACTCGAGCTGCTGTCGGAGTGCGGATGATGATCGGCTTTAGACCAACCAAAGCGATTTAACTTTCAGTTAAATTTATGTTGCTGAGGATTGAACCTAGGGCTTCTTCACTGGGCCTTTTAAATTTTTTCATTTTGAAACTATCTTGTGACCTTGCTAAATTGTAAGACTGAGTGTGAGCTTGTGATCGCCCTGCCTCTGCTTCTCTGGCTGCTGGGATTTTGGGAGTATACCAGCCAGCTGATGTATTTTTAAAAATAATATCTGGTAGCTTATTGTGTTCAGTTTCTGATTTCATTTATTACAACTCAAAAAAAAATTTTTTTTGAGAGGGTCTTGCTTTGTAGTTCAGGCTGGCCCTGAGCTCATGCGATGTAGCCCAGGCAAGCCTCGAACTCAGCAATCCTCCTGCCTCTGCCTCCCAAGTGCTGGGATGACAGGCGTGAGCCACCACACCCGGCACTGTGGTATGGGGTATTGATTGCTGGTGGGCGTGAGTCACCATGCCCAGCATTATATGTGGTTACCGGGGATCGAACGCAGGGCCTTGCGCTCGTGAGGCAGGTGCTGGAACCACTGAGCTAAATCTCCGGCCCTAGAACTCAAATTTTTATCTCCTCAGAACTCAACCTGCTAAAGGGCAGGACAGCTGCTTCCTGACTCCACACTGTTTGTTAAACGTCCGTTCCTCTTTCACTTACTTGAAATGACACCATTATCATTTTCGAGGTCCCCATACATGTTTGGCTCTACTTCTAGACTTCCGAGGCTGCTTCCCTCTCTCTGTGCACACACCAGGCCTCCACCGCCACTCCGCTGTGTCGGCATTTCCTGGCCGGCGCCCCGCACCAGACACACATGGCTTAGGGAGGTGGATCGTGGCTCAGGGCTTCCGACTCCGGCCCGGGGCTGGCTGCAGGACGGAGGCAGCACAGCTGAGGAGAAGCGCTCTCCTCACGGCAGCAGGACACAGAGCGGGAGAGACGGGACAGAGGCCACACGTTGCCTGCCGGCCTCCTCTCCGGCTGGAAGCCTGTGCTGGGGCCCACTGCCCTCCCTCTCACCAGCGGATCGCTGTCCAGCCAGGCCCCACTGGCCTCTGAATGTGGCTACAGTGGGGCTCGAACCCCAGTACACACGCTTTGGGGCTCATGTCCAGCCCAACCATGGGACACGCTGGACAGTCTCTCAGGACTGGTCAGCTCACGCCCTGGGCTCTCAGCTAGTCCTATGGGGCTGTTTTCATACGAGTCGGCTTAGCTTGACCCCTCAAGGGAAGAATCACTGGGTGTTTTTACTGAATTAATAAATTAATAGAGTGTGAATTCAGTCATTTATGCATCATGCTGTTAAAGTTCCCTTTGATTCTCATTTACCCAAGCTTGCCTCGTGCCCCGACGAGCACTGGGGTTCCTTCTGAATCCTGTCTGCCTTGCGGCGTGACTTTGGTCTTTCTGTTACTTCCTCTGGCCGAGGAACACTCTGCTTCGAATGGCATGAGTGCTGGTGAGGCGGACGGACATCGTCCCGGACGGCCAGGGAACAGTGCGAGTCTGCCCCTCTCTGTTCTTGTGCGTGATCCCTCCGCCGTTTGCAAGGCCTCAGCCTGTCCGCCTGAGACATGGTCCCCTCCGGTGGATACAGGGAGCGGTGCCCCTGCCTCGTGCGGCGAGGCTGCCCACACTGGGTGCCCTGGTGCTTCACGGCTGCACGGTTCTGCCCCAGGAGACAGGTGGGGCCTCTTCTCCGAAGCAGCAGGGTGTTGACTTCATTGTAAAGAAGAAAAGCATAAGTTTCCCTGTAATCCTAGCAGTCTGGGAGGCAAGTTCAAGTCTCGCAAGGCCAACTTAGCAACTTGGCAAGGTCCTCTCTTAAAATAAAAAGGAATAAAATAAACAGGGCTGGAGATGCAGCCCAGTGCAGGCTCGGGCTTCAGTCCCGAGTCCTGCAAGAGAAAACAGTCCGCTCCCCACCCTGACTCACCGCACCTTCGCTCTCCTTGCAGGGCCTGTGGTCAGCGCAGCGCAGCCGCGTGGAAGGGCAGCCCAGCCACAGCCGCCGCTGCCCGCGCTGCACGGCAGTCAGCGTGCGTGGGTCCCAGCGCCGTCCGTCAGCCCGGGGTCTCCAGGAGCTGCACGAGTGTCCCGCACGTCCCCTTGGTCACTCGGGACCTGACAACGTGCAGAGCCGCTTCTGCGTGGCTCCGGCCCCGCTCTGCCTCCATGGCCACAGCTGGCCCCCCTCAGCGGGCTCCGCACCTTGAAGACACCACAACCTCTGCCCACGGTGGACGTGCCGACACCCGGCAGGGCTGCACCATGCTCGGCGGCAGAGGGGATGCCCCAGCCAGGCAGGGCCAGGGCGGACAGAGGAGCCTCAGGGCACCCTGTGACCTGCCCTTCTTGCTGAAGAGAGAGGCCCGGCCTGCGCGGGGTGCAGGTAGGAGAAGCCCTCGCAGAGGCTGGGGGCTTGCAAAGCTCCCGGGAGGGGCTGGGGTGACCCCGTCCCAGGCCACCTGAAGGTGGCAAAGACACCTGGCATGAGGCCTGCTGAGGGACTGCCAGCGAGGTGGAGCTGCTGAGGACCCCAGGCAAGGGGACCGGTCACGGCCAACTAAAGCACGCTGAGCTGGAAACTTCCGGGCTGTGTGCACACCTAGCAGCGGGCAGCTGCCGGGAGCAACGTCGCGAAACACACGCCTGTCTCTGGGGCCCAAGGTGGCCGACCGCACGGTGCGAGGGAGCAGAGTCTGCAGGGTGTCAGGAACAGATACTCCTGTGACCCAGTAGGTGCCACCCTGGCATCAGGCCTGGAATGGGCACAGGACAGACCCTGCCCCGTGCAGGCCTCATCCTTCGTGGGGCCTCTTTGCCTCCTGCCCGCTTCCCAGCCTGGCCCGACCCAGATCAGCACCCAGAGATGCTCCCTGTGGATTACAAATGGCGACGTCAGAGGAAGAGACGGGCCCAGCTCCAGAACTCTCTGCAGTGAAGACTGCGGTCAGGCGCGGGGCGGCCACGTCCAGGAAAGGTAAGGCAGTGCCCACCTCTCGGGCGGGGCAGGGTGCACAGTGCGGCGCTGGCTGTCATCTGGGGGGGACGTTCACAGCGGGGCCTCGGCCCTGGAGTCGCAGGGGCTGCGGCCATTTCGGCTCCTCCGGGCTCTCTGAGTGTGCGTCGGACCCGGCGGCGGCCGTGCAGGCTCGGGTGACGAGCAAGGTGGGGAGAGGTCATAGCGACCCTGCAGATGGTCCTGCAGCCTGGTGACCGTGGGAGCTGGAAGCCAGGCCCAGCAGTGTGAGCACAGGCGGGGAGGGCTCCTGCGGAGCGGGGGTGTCGGGGCTGCTCCGGCGGCCGGGGCTGGGCCGGCTGTTAGCAGGGGAGAGGGGCAGCTTTTATCAGACCGTCAGGGTCACAGTGGCGGTTTTGTGATGGGCCCCGGAGAAGTCCTGGCCTTTTGAGGGCCATCCCGTTCCCATGAGATGAGTGCCCTGGCTTCGGGTGGGCAGTCCCGGTCCCTGGCACCAGGCTGTCACCCACTTATGGGGCAGTCTAATCATGGGGTGACTGGTCTGCAGAGGCTGTGCGATCCTGGGGACTTGGGTTCAGGGGACGAGGAGACTCTGGGCATTGCTCGGGGTGTCCCTTCAAACAAGGACACCACCGGCTGGTGCTTACCTTACCCCGCTGTCTGAAGGGACATGAGAGGCTGGTGAGTTTAGAGTGAACACAGGAACATGGTGTGTCTGCTCCTCAAGGGATTAACATCTACACGCGGCTGAGCAGGAACCCAGTGAAGGTGTTGGGCAGATCTGAAGAGCAGGAGAGACACCCAGGCTTCTCCTGCCTTCAGGGCTCGTGTTCTGGTGTTGAAGGCCCCAACTGGCTCAGAAGAGTCACCAGTACGGAGGGAAATCAGATCATTAAAAGTGCGGCAAGTACCGTTAGTTCTGGAAGCTTTTCCAAGAGTGAAAAGCTGGACTGGGCTACTTTTCTGTGGTCTGAGAAGGAGAACTTGTGGACAGAGGGCATGGAGTGTGCTCACGGGCCCCTGGCACAGAGGTCACCTGGACGGCCGCCTCCAGCCCTCGGGGTCCTGTCCTGGGTGCACCAGGAGGCCCTGGTGCACTTCGGATGTCAGGGCCGTGCGTGGCACCTGGGCCCAGGCTGGAGGCTGTGGGAAACGTGCCCTCTGCCAGAGCTGGGTGCTGTGTCTCCCATGCAGCTAATGAACACTCTTGAATGAGGCTTTGTCTGAAGGTAGAAGGTTCAACTGCTCGAAAGGGCTGGTGACGGAGCGCAGCGCAAAGGCCCTGGGTTCGGCGCCTGGACTCAGCCGGAGCACGAGTAGAATTCGGGGTGAAAGTGTGAGGCCTGTGCGCGGGTTGGGCCTGAGGGGTACCGAGAGGGGAGGCACTCACGTGGGCCCGTGGTTCCCTCGTGGGATTTTCCCGAGGGAAGACACTCCCGGCCTGCACTGTGGAGCCGTCACACGGGCAAGCACGGCTCAGAGGCCCAGGGGCTGGTCTTCTCGCCGTCATGGATACAAACAGGGCCCTGAGACAGTCACCACCAGCCCCAGGCACCGCGAGAGCAGCCCCGGCCGCTGTCCACCTGGCCGGCTCCCCGGGCTACGCGCTCGGTGGCCGCTGCAAGTCTCCCTCCGCGGGACCACGGCGCTTTGAGGGGCCGTGTCTGCCCGGTCCCCATCATCACCGAGGTTTGTGTCTCTGCCGCGGGGCCACGTTCCTCGCTGGGCCTCCGGGTGCCTGGACCCCCGGGCACGGGGAGGGCGGCGCTGGGGGCAGGGGCTGCGGCACGTGTTTCCGTCCGCCTGGGAAGGCCTGGCCCACGTCCTGGCTCCCAGAGTGGCTCAGCGCCGTGGTGACCCTGGCGCCAGCCCAGCTCTGCCCTGTGGCTACCGCGCCGGGCCAGGCCTGCTGTCAGCCCTGTGGAGCCAGCGTGTAGCGGGGCGTCCTCCGCCCGCCCTCCCTGCGCTCCCTGGGGACCTCGACCCACGCTGCCTCTTTCCCCTGCACAACCGCGCGGCCGCCGGCCGAGGTGTCCGATTTGGATCCCCGTGTGTTCTCTGGAGGCCTCCGCCTTCAGGGCACGGTCTCTGCGCGTGGGGTCCCGTCTCTCCTCCACCCCGTGTCGCCTCCGCCCGGCCCAGTCCGAGTCTGTGCTCGCTGCCGCGCACCCTGACCTCGCGGTGCCCTCTCCTTCAAGGGCCCTGCGTGGGAGTGCTGGCCCCGCGCTCACCTTGCCGGCAGCTTACGTGTTTCCTAACAGTGCCCTGCCCCCACCTGACCTTCTTCGCATTTCGGCTGAGGAGACAGCGCGTGAGATTGTCCTGAAGGAGCGCTGCATGTGCCCGGGAAGGGCGCCTTCCACTGGGTGTCGTGAGGCTGAGTCAGTCTGCTCAGGACGGGTCCTGACTGGAAGCTTGTTACCATGGTTACCTCCAGTGCCCCAACTCCATACCCTCTTAGCTCTGTAACAGGAAGGAGGCATGTCCTTCCAGCCTTTGGCCTCCAGTTTTCCCTGTGCCCTGAGGGCCCTCACCATGCCTGCTTCCTTTCTATGGATGTAGAGAGTGGTCTGGGGGCGATGGATGGTGGACGGTGGACAATGGACAGTGGATGGCCACACTTGCTGGGCACCTGCCGTCCATGCCAGAGCTGGACAGGGCTGCCTCGCTGTCTTGCGCAGACTCGGGCTCAGCAGTGGGTCTCCTCAGGACTCCACCCTCTCTGTGCTAGAGGGCCTGTGCTGCTTCTGACCCGTGGGGCTTCCTGCCATCCCCAGCGTGGTGATTCTGTTATGCCCTGGGTGGCAGAACTACACACTGGAAGCCCTCAGGCCTGTCCTGGAAGAGCCTGCGAAGGTGTGCCAGCCCGCGGGCCTGGGGACGATGCCAGCCTTGGCAGCCCTGTGCAACAGGCTCCCTGCAGATCCCGGGAGCCATGGCTGGTCTGCCTTAGGGCACCTTCCTCCCCGGGAGTCCAGCCCATCGGCCGCCCCATCACCGCTGTTCTCGGAGAGGTTTGAGAAAAGTCGTGCCTGTTGGCTCCCAGCTTCGGCCGAGCCCCGCTTTCTGCACCAATGCCAACACAGTGCATTCTCTGCTTCCCTCTGGTTGAGTCAGGTCCCGTCCGGTGCCGCCCTGAACCTCCCAGACAGCAGCGCTGGGCGAAAGGACGCTGGGCCCGCTGCCCGTGGTGAGGGCTGTGTGGGCGCGCCCGCCGGCCCCGCCGGCTGCTGTGCCTTCAGGGATTCTGTAGCAAGGCTGCGCATGTGAAGCCGAGGAAGCCACCCGGAAGCGCCCGCCTCACAGGAGCAGGAAGTGATTCGCGCGCTGTGCACCACATGTCATGTCTTAGCCACTTCCCAGTTACTGTTGAATCATGTAGGCTTCACCGTAGGTGTTTCATTTAAGTCAGGGGATCTGGTGTTGCCCTTTAGCTGATGCTGACAAGGGGCAGTGTGATGCCCTCGACTTTCCAGGGTTCCCGTGTGTGTCCACCGTCAGAGACGCATGGCCATTGCTTTGGTGTGGTCGGTCTCCATGACAACAAACATATCTATTCCTAGTTACCTAAACACATCTTTCAACCAAGAAGCGTTTTTGTTCCTGAGATAAACGCGCCTGAAATTGAAGTTAGTGCTGCATGTAATTTACGGGTTAGCCTCAGCAGAAAAGTAACATAGCTGCTTCGTCCTGCACAAATGGACTCCGTGTTCAGAGCTGCTCTCGCAGTCCATGCTCCCCCAGCTGCTGCCTGCGCTCTTCTTTCGGTACTAACCTGTGTGTCTGTGCAGTTTTTCAGGAACGCTATGTGGCGGCTTCCTAAATTCTCACAACGCGAAGATGTCTTTCTGTTCCCTTTATCCACAAACAATAACCCGGCAAGATCACAGATTCGTGGCCTCCCACTTCTAATCTCAGCATCCTGTTGTTGTTTCTTATTATATCTTCACATCAAAACCAGCCCGATGTGTCTTCCTTTGAATATTTTATAAGCATCTACTTGGTTGCATGTTGGAATTTTTTATGCTTAGAAATCAAATATTTAACTGTGGTGTGTGTGTCGTGTCTTCCTGTGTTACTCTTCAGTGGCAGTGCACCTTTCAAACCTGGCTCTCTGCGTCCGTGGACTCCGGTGCCAACAGACGCCGCCCGGACCCTCGGGAGTCAGTCCCCGCGCTGCAGGGACACGCGCCTCGCCTTCCCGCTGCAGAGTGCTGCTGCTCCGCTCCCTGCCCCCGCCCCGCACTGCGCTGATCTGCTTTCTGCAACTCCACGTGCCTTTCTCTCCCCGCTGTTTGAAATTTCGCTGCGACAGGCTCTTTCATCCCCCGGCCCCGTGCGGCACTGCCCAGCTGCTGCCATCTTATCGCCCGCACGTCCTCTCCTTCGATCACAGGCCTCAGGCTTCCCTGATTGTAGATAAACTCTTCTTCATCCTGTAGTTAATCTTTTTCAAAACTATGCTAATCTTCTCCCTGAAATATTAGGTTTATTCCTTTTGTGCAGGAAAATGTCTCCGTGAGGCCCCATGAAGATGTTGCTGTTTTGTCTTCTGTTCAGCCGGCCTGGCTCTGGAGGCGCAGCCCCAGGACCTGGCCATCTGGGGACTGGACCTCCTCGGGGTGGACTGAGCCTCACCGAGCGCACACGGCTTATTTCCCGTCGTTACTTCCTGGACAGCGCAGTTTATCGGCTGTGCACAGGGCCCTGCAGGCCGCTGGCCGCGTGGCTGTCCCGGAGGAGTGTGCGTGCATGGTGGATGCACAGAGCAGAGGCAAATGGTTCTGCACAGGGGCGTAGTCCTCTGCGTCGTGGTACACGAGCCCCTGGAGCCTGGCCCTGTGGACGCAGAGGTGGCTGCTGTTGTCTCTGAGGCAGGCGAGGGCCGTGTCCACCTTGATTTGCCCTGAGTATTCCCTAGCTTTCTCCACTACCCACTTTGTGCCCTTAATATCTGGCTGGCTGCTCTCTGACCATGTGACAGAAGGCCCAGCACTCGCCTGTGACACAGGGGTGCGGTAAGGGGAGCCAGGCACCGAACCCAGACTTCCTTCTTCCTTGGGGCAGTTTGGGACCCTCTGGGTGGGAGGGTCTGTGCTCTGCACACCTCCAGCCGGATCCTGGCACTTCTGGGGCCGTGTCAGCACACATGACCGGCTCTGCACAAGTGCCAGGCCTTGGCCTCCTGGTGATGGGCCCTGAACCCTTCTCCAAGGACGTTTGGTGCCTCCGCTGCACGGGACCCTCCACGGGGCTCAGCACCGCAGTCTCGGTCAGACTCACAGCGCTGCGCCGCCCTCGCAGCTGTGCCGGGCCTGTGACGCGCTCCCGGCCTGAGGCTCCTCCCCAGCGCCTCCTCATGCAGCAGCCCAGCCTTCCCACGGAGATGAAAAAACCTGTAAATACGCTCGGGCGTCAGAGAGCTGCGGGGCAGCCTGGGTGGGGCCCAGAGCCGGGAGAGGGCCTCGCATCCAGGGTGGGGTGGGAACCCTCGGTGCACCCCAGCCCCCGAGGAGCCTCCTGGAGGTCCTGGGTCCTCAGGGACATCCCTGTGGCCGGCTTCCGTGTCCCAGTGCTCCACAGGAGGGCACCTGCCTCTCCTGGCACCGGCTGCCCTGTGGCCCAGAAGCAGGAGCAGCGCCGAAGCTTCGGGCTCAGAGTGCTGGGAACGAAAGCAGAAGGTCACGGCCCGTACAGGAAGAATGAGCAGATCTTCCGGCTGCTCTGAGTCAGAGTGCTGTGGGAAACCAGGGGCCCCAAGGCAGGTGGGACTGGAGTTTGCCGCTGCACGGGTCGTGGCTGGCGCAGGCCAGCAGCACTGGGGCCTTCCGGCCAGCTGCCCGGCCACTGTGGGGCTCCTGTCACCTCCGGCAGCTGCGCCGATGGCTGGGCCTGGTTCCACGAAGCACAGAACTTCCTGAGGCTCCGCTGCACCTTAGCCTGAGAGCTGAGCCAGAATGTGCATGGAGGGGCTCCCCACTCTGCTGCAGACCCAGCCTGTGGGGCGCTCCCGTGCTCTGGCTGAAAGGAGGGGTCTTGAGCACCAGGACCCACGGGCTCAGCAGGTCCATGCAGCGCTGGAAAGAGACTGAGATTGCCTGGCCAGTCTGCAGGGGCCTGCGCACGCCTGCCAGGATGGCCCAGTGACTGCAGAAGTCCAGCGTGAAGCAGGATCCCCTAGGGCCAGGCCGCGTGGGCAGCTGGGGTCCTCGCCAGCTTCCTGGGCGCAAGAATAAGTCCCACTTGTGCCCACAGGCTGTGTGCCCGGCATGGCTGCACCTCGGGCTGTGTCCTCACACACCTACAGGAGGCGCTGCCCCACGGGGGTGTCAACCCTCACCCGAGGCCCCTGCGCCGCGGCGCCCTGCGCTCTTCTCCTGGGGGCCGCGCCGCTGCTGCGCAGTATGGTGGCGTCGCCTCTGCAGGGGCCACACCTCCTCCTCACAGCAGGCACTCGCTCATTTTCATCGCATCATTTTGGTTCTCACAAGACCGCAGGTTGAAAGACCCTTTTCATGGCGGTGTCACAGCTGCGTGTCTAAATGGGGTGAACTCGCTGAACCCTGCAGGTGAGCGTCCTTGGAAGCGCCCTTTTGCCAGGCGTGGTGGCTCACGCCTGTCATCCCAGCACTCGGGAGGCAGAGGCAGGAGGATTGCTGAGTTCGAGGCTTGCCTGGGCTGCATGGTGAGCTCAGGGCCAGCCTGGACTACAAAGCGAGACCCTGTCTCAAAAGAAAAGGAAGCGCCCTTTTAAGCTGGGAGCCAGAGCTTCGGGAAGCCGCCGTGCGATCCTGTTTCTGCAAAACAGAAGTGTTTACCCCTGTTGGGTGTCTGGGGCGCCCGGAGCCGGAGGATAAGAAACTGCTCATCTCAAAGTGATGGGCAGACACTGGCCCAGCTCAGCCCAGAGCAGAGACCCATTGTCTGGATAAACTGTGGTTCTGGGCAGGCAGCAGTGCCGCCCTGCGGGATCCTGGCATCTCTGTGTGTCCCAGATCCTGCCGTGTCCAGCTCACCGGCGCCCACATAGGGCTTGAAGTCTGGGCTTGAAGACCGTGCTCCCTGGTCTCCTGCAGACGCAATCGCAGCCATGGCTGAGGGCTTCTAGCTGCGCTGGCGACTCCGAGCGGGCCCCAAAGGCCATCCCTGCGGCCTGGGACCATTAACTGTCTGTAAGAACAACGGAGAAGGAGAGAAGGTGCCCAGGTCCCCATACAGCTGGCAAATACCCGGGAGGGGTGGCTGGACCTCAGCCAGGTCCAGCCTGTTGCCTCCTCACCACTCAGTCTTCATCTGCTGCAAAGATGACTAAAAACAAGAGAAAGTCCTACCATCCGCAGGAAAAGAAGAAAGGGACGGCTGGTTTCACTGCCCGACTTCCATGCAGGACCAGAAGGTCCTGGTGCCCCGTCAGCGTAGAAGGCGTGGGTCAGCCAGCCTGCCAGGCCTGGCACGGGCCTGAGAGAAACAACTTAGCTTGGCCCACGGTTTCAGAGTCTTCGTTGCTTCTGGGACAAGGTGAAGCAGAAACGTTGAGTGTGGGAGCAGGAAGAGGGAAAGGGAAGGGCTGGGGCCGGATGTGGCCCCAGCGACCCCCTGTGACGCCCTCTGCCAGGCCCCGTCCCTGCCCCGGTCCCCTCAAATAATGCCAGGTTCTGATCCGATCACTTCCCCAAAGCCATGCGCACCCAGGCCCTTACCTCGGTGAGCCTCGGGGCCGCACAGGATCCCCCCTTCCAGGAGAGAAGCCCCAGGTCCTGCACTGTGACCGGACTCGGCACGGCTGCAGGGCAACGGGGCTCACCGAGTGTCCGGGCCGAGAGAGAACTCCGGCATTTGAGGCCACAGGAACACGGTTCCTCTAAAGACTGTAGCAGGGTTGAAGCAAGCGGGCAGGGATGGCCCAGAGAGGGGGCACAGAAATGCTCGGGACCCCTGTGGGAGGCCAGCGTGCCGTGCAGAGGGACACCCAGCCTGGAGGCTCTGTGTGGGTGAGCACTGGCCGACCCCCAGCCAGTTCCGCGTAGGGCTGTCGGGTACATGGCGTCATCCTCACAGTCCAGCCCCTCTTGCGGGTGGGAGGCCAGCGCCAGGAGGGCTGGCCCGGGCTGCTGGCGGGGGCGGGGCTGGATGCACACGTCCAGCCGCTGTGCATTCGCCAGGGAGTGAGAGAGGCCAGGACCCGTCCGAGCGTGAGGAGCCCACAGCGCAGCCCGCAGGTGCTTGTCACTCTGAGCAGGCCCTGCGTTGGTCCAGGTGTAAGGTTGGGGGGTCCCGGGTGGTTTCGAATCCCGGAATTCTTAGAGCTTCATCCATGAGGAGGACCTGGGAAATTCTGTGTGTCAAAATCAGTGCAGTGATCTCTTGACTTCCGTGGCCGTGGACAGAGCCCCACGCTGGTGAGAGATCAGGGGGCCTCAGTGGCCAGGAGCATAACGGGGCTGGGGCGCTCGGGAGACTGCAGTCCAGGCAAGTGTGAATTAGACGGGGACCAGCCAGCCCGGGCCGGGCTTGGGGAACCAGAGGAAGGCGCCCGAGGAGGACAGCTGAGGCTCCTCGCGCAGAGCTTACGTTGAGCTGGCCGCTGGCGCGCGGGTAGCGGAGACTTGAAGCCGGCGGGGGAGGGGCTGAGCTCCCGAGGGGCTGAGGACGGTGCTGCGTCTGCCTGCAGTGCCATCCTTGGCCTTCGATGCTGGGCCGGCAGCTGGACGCATGTGTCCTACAGGGGGAGCTACGTGGCTCTTTGGTTCTAATTCGGAATCCAGACAATAGGTATGAAGCCGTCAATGTCATGACCGTGTCCTGGCAGCTCGAGGCTGATTGTCACAGATGTCATTCTCTGGCTTTCTGTGCAGTTAGCAGTGACAGTGGTCTGGTATCCTCCGCATGGCGACTCCCTGGGCATGCGGCATGGACAACTGGCAGGTTCTGGGCAGCTGCTGCGATCTGAGCTCAGAGTTCTGTGTCTCTGTAGGATTTGGCCCTATTCTGTCTCTCTATCCAGCCTCGAAGGTTCAAATGCAGCCAGTGAGGCTGGCAAAGGTCCTTCCCAGGGCTCGAGGGGCCTGGAGAGGGTCCCCAGCTCTGCCACTAGTAGCCCTTCCAGGTGAGAAGGCTGTTCACGTCCAGCCAAGGAGATGCGGCCTCTCAGCCTCAGGCAGAGGACGCTGGTGGATCGGTTGCTGGTGCTCCTGGTGACGGGAGACATGGCGTCTTTCCGTCTGAATGGCGAAAGGGTGTGCTGGCTCCAGGAGGCCGTAAGGCAGCGGGGCCGAAGGGGGGGGCGAAGGGAACCCCAACCTCTGGCTCCCGGGCACAGATCCGTTCGTTTCCAAGCAAGTGTCGTCTGACGCCACGGAGTGGGGCACGTCTTGGGGAGCCACGGTGCCCGCTCAGAGTGCTGCTGGATGCAGAAGCCGCGCTCTAGCGGGTTCCCGAGGCGCGTGGGCTTCGTGCCCTCTGGGGATGGCGTCCTCCTAGGGCAGCTCTCTGGACCTGCACGGGGAAGGTGGCCAGGTGCCATGCAGGGGTCTCGCACAGTGGTTTTCAGAGCCCTCACTGCCTGGCACTCCTGGGACCTCTAGGGTGGCCCTGAACATGGGCGGCAGGCGGAGCCACGGAAGACCCTGGGGAAGGCGGGGAATACACGCTGTGGTCGTTGACCTTCTGTTCCCTGTGGATTTTCAGGTGACCTTGGTATTTAGACACCGCTTTGAAGCATGGCTTCTCTTCTTCTTGAGCCTTCGGCAGCCATGTTACACCCAAGCAAGTGGCTCTTCCAGGCCCTGCCTGGCCCGGGATGATGTGAGCACTCTTCCTACCTGGACCCCTGTCTTGCAGCTTGTGTATTACAAAAGCCAGCAAGTCATGCTAGTCTCCGTGCCAGGGAGAGCAGCGTGCGGCCTGGAGACCGTGGGGCCTGAGCCTGGAGGAGAGGGCACAGGCTGTCAGAGGCCGCCCTGGGGCCCTGCCCTGGGACGCAGAGGCGAGGCAGACCCTGCTTCAAACGCAAGTGGGGCGGCAGCGGAGGAGAGCCCGGCCCGCCCCTCTCACGGCCCTCGGGGCTTCGTGCAGAAGCTGCTCCCGGACTGGGCTAGAGTGTCCTCTCGCCTGGGCATCTCCAGGCCCGAGAACACCAACAGGGGCAGCTTAGAAAACCCGGTGGGGGGAGCAAAGTCCCGGAGATGAGACCGCAGCGCCCGACTCTTGCCTGTGTGCAGGCGCCTGCACTTGCCCAGGGACCCCCTGTGCCCAGGGTTCTCCCACGGGACAGCACGGGGCCCAGGGTGAGGCCACAGGGCTGCCAGATAGGGAAGGGGGCTGGCCAAGGGTGAGTTCCAGGTAGATAAGGAATACTTTTGTAGTATAGGCCTGTCCCTGTGCTGTTTCTGGTTTGTTTTTTGTTTTTGTTTTATTTTGTTTTGTTTTGTTTTATGAGACAGGCTCTCACTTTGTAGTTCAGGCTGGCCTTGAGCTCACTATGAAGCCCAGGCAAGCCTTGAACTCAGCAATCCTCCTGTCTCTGCCTCCCAAGTGCTGGGATGACAGGCGTGAGCCACCATGCCCAGCACTGTGGTATGTGGTATTGATTGCTGGTGGGCGTGAGTCACCACACCCAGCATTCTGTGTGGTCACTGGGATCCAACTCAGGACCTTGCGCTTGCGAGGCAGGCGCTGGAACCACTGAGCTAAATCTCCGGCCCTGTCTCTGTGTTTCACCTGCAGTCTTCCGGCCTGTCAGGCAGAGCCCTGTGGGACCCACAGGGGACACACAGCCCCCCGCCCCCTGCAGTTTGCTGCGGCCCGGCTCGGGCGCTGATTCCAGGTCTGTAACCTCCTGAGACAGAAGCAGAGGCGGGAGTGGCGGGTAAAGAGACCAGGATGATTAACAGTCCTCGGCACTGCTCAATTTACGGTCTGTGGGCAGAGATTACAGAGCCAGGTAGGCGTGCGGTGCCCGCACAGTGAATGATAACTCACAGGCTCAGGCAGTGCCGAGTGTCTCTGGGCGCCAGCTGCCCGGGGCCTGGGCACCGGGGCCACAGACAGTGGGCAGCGCTCAGAAAGAGGAAGTGCTCTGCCGATAAAGGTTGTGTGCGGCTAACACCTCCCCGTGCCCCAGCCTCCCTGTGCCACGGGGTACTTTCTGTCCCCCGTTGTATTCTTTCCATCTTCTCCCTAGTTAGGAAAATCTCTGTCCTGCTCTTTGGAATTCATGGTGGGGCAGGATGAGAATAAAGACAAAAAAAAGAAAGGCAGATTCAGGACGGCTGTGGGGACCCCAAGTCCCGTGCGTGAGACGGAAGCAGAAAGCCCCCGGGAGGGGGCGGCACAGACTGCCCGGATGGTGGGCCCGAGGGCAGGGTGGGCGGCTGTGCCCTGGAGCCGGCGGGCTGGGAAGGCTGTGAGCCTCGCACTTGCTCATGCCGGGGCCCCTGTCCTGGGCCTCACGGTGACCTGCAGGCGGTTCAAGTCGCCAGGGGCCATGAGCACGGACCTGGCCTGTCACCGCCCCTCGGACGGTCCCGTGGGCCAGCGGTGTGGTGAGGCGTCCGGGATGCGCGCTCCGAACCAGACAGTGTCCTCGACTGTCTGTGGTCTGACGAGGCGCTGCGCCCGTCGGGAGCACGGGGCTTAAGGCAGCTCCACGGGTGGGAGGTCTCGTACGCCCGTCCCGGGTGTGTGTCGGACCTGCCGTCACCCCTGCGTCATCTCCTCTGTTAGGCTGACTCGT
>PVIC010044437.1:0-15016 GCA_004025085.1 Thryonomys swinderianus
CAAAAAAAAAAAAAAAAAAAAAAAAAAAAAAAAAGAACACTCTCACTCTTGCACAGTGTGCTTTAGGGCCAAGGCCTCACTACAAGTGTACAGAAGGAAAAGAAGGCAGAGCGCCAGGAGCCACAGCCCTACCTGACTGCACTTCCTCTCTAGAGCCTTTTACTGGTAGGAGACTTAGGAGAAATGGCTGCAGTAGAGTAAGTACTAAAAGTTCAGTGAAGCCACAATTCCTGACCTAGTAAGAGATGACTGGTGATTAACTCCTTTCCTTCCAAGGAAAACGTACCCTGGCATACCTATGATTCCACCGACATCGTACCAGATGGATAGCTTGTCGGCTTCAGCTTCCTTCCAGCCAAAGTTGTTACTCAGATAGAAGGGCAGCCAGAAGAAGAAAGAGTAATTCACCAGCTTCAGGCAGGCATAGGCCAGGGAGTACTGCAAGAAACATGCAACCATCAGGAGGGAAACCCACACGGCACGGCCGTAACTTAATGGTTCTTCCATCTTCTGTTTTTGTTGTGTTTTTCTGAGACAGGTTCTTGCTACATAGCTCAGCTGGCCTTGAGCTCTCTGTGTAGTCCAGGCTGGCCGTGAGCTTGTGGTGGTTCTGCCTCAGCTCCCCAAGTGCTGGGCCTACAGGCATGTGCCACTGTGCCAGACCACAACCTTTAATATCAAAGAGCAAATAAAAAGTAAGTGTTTGAGGTCAACATTACCTGCTTTTGGTTTGGGGGCTTTTGAGACAGGGTCTCACTAAGTAGTCTAGGCTGGCTTGAACTCATCACAATCCTGCTCCCTCCACCTCCCAAATGCTGGGCTATAGGTGTATGCCATGCCTCTCACGATACCTGGCTTTAAAATTAGTATCTTTACAAATTCCTGTTTGCCTGGTTTTACCCAGTCTCCCTTTTCTCTTCACTGACATTAGCTTCTAGAAAGGCTTTTGGATAAGGGCCACAGACAGCTACTCTCAACCATCCCCAGGTTCTTCCCATCAGTTCGGTGGCTGTGAACATTGTCTGGACCCAGAGACAGGCGAGTGGTACTCTTGCCACTGCTCGGCATCAGCCACAGGCAAATGCATCTAACACACATCACAGCCCCCACCACAAGCAGCTCGGCTGCTTCCTGCGCAGTCAGTACAGCAAGGCAGCTCTGCCACGTCTGCCCGAGGTCCAGGACAGTGTCCCTATCAGAAGTACTCTCACCTCACAGCTGCCCCAAACCCCACACCCCAGAGCCACTGGCGAACAAGTGCAGCCTCGCAAGTCAAAAAGAAACACGGGCGTCCCTGGCCTCATGGCTCTCTCCTTGAGGGAAAACAGCTGCAGCTGCCTCAGGACTGTCAGATACTGAATGGCGTTTTCACCCAGAATCCTGACATTTAGCATCAAAGGAGAAGAGGTGGAGCTGGTGACTTCAAAGGGTCTGGCGCACAGGCTCTTGGCCCTGGAGCCCCAGCTTCGTCCCTGGATGTCACCTGCTGAAAGCGCTTCCCTCGCCAGGCAGGAGCCACCCCCCAGAGAGCCACATCCGGTCACCAGAGAACCCATCTGGGCGGCCGCTGAAGGGACAAAGGCTGACGTTAACTAGACTTCCTTCCTCGCCAGCGTGCCCACCACAGGAACAATGCTGTGAGCACAAAGGACGGCCAGAGCTCCTGCTTGCCACAACAAATGCCACTTGTCTCAACAATTAACTATTGCCAGTGGAGTATTTTAACAACTAGCTGGAAGATAATACCTTAGCACAAGAACAGGCCTAAAGGAACCAGCATTTTCCTTATCACTGAGGTAAGAAATTGTGGAAAATGACCTGGTTTTAACTCACACTGAGTTATTAGAAGTGTTCGTTTTCTTAGCGTGGAGGCACAGGCGAAAGAGTATTCGTACAGTAAGTATGAAAATTCTGGACCAGGGACATGGCTCAGTGGCCCCACAGCTGCCTGGCAAGCACAAGGTTCTGCATGAGATCCCCCACACGGGGCCGGGGGATGGGGGACACTGGGACACCTAAAGCTACCTGTGGGGTTATGTTCATAAACACCACTAAAATGTGAGGTTTAAAAAGCAGGGTATGGAGGCATACTCCCTTAATCCCAGCACTCTGGGAGGCAGAGGCAGCAAGATCCACAGGCTGAGCCCAATCTAGCCAATTTAGTGACTTAGTGAGACCCCGTCTCAAAATAAAAGAGGAAGACACAGCTCTGTATGAAGGCTCTGGGTTCAATCTCAGTACTGTGAAAAAAAAAACAAACCCACTGCTGATTCACCACACACTACCCCAGAGTTCTAGGCCCTAGGAAGCCCACCAGGAGGTTGAGCGACTCACCCCAGGCCTCCCCGAAATGAGGGGGAAGCTGGAGACTTAACTCAGGGCCCCCCACTTCCAGACCAGGGCCAGAGCATCCAAAGCACCAGAGAAGAGAAACTTGGACGGGGTCGACTCCTGACAGAGAGAGAGCCAGCGAGTTCTCCATACCGAAACAGTCGGGACCCAGGCCTGTAAGGCACATGGCGAACCTCCCCAAGCTTTCTTGGGCTACATGTAACACTAGAATACTTGAGGCCAGAGACAGTCACATGCCACGCCAGGCTCAGCAGAACAGGGTTCATGGGAATAATCTGACCATGTACATTGGTCCCACACAGAGCCTTCATTTTATGGTTCCTCATAAAGTAGTAAATAGGTGCTCGGGCTCTTTCTGGGCTGACTCTGCCTTAGGCCTCAGAGGAGCTGCAGACACTGCTGACATCAGGCCTCAGAGACACCATCCAGCCCTGAGCAGTCCGGCCCAGACAGAGCAACCACCACAGCACGGTCCCAGGTGATACTTACTGGGGTGACTCCAGGCAGGCAGCAGGCCTGGGCAAAGCTTATTGCCTTCCCTTGAGTGGCAGCACTGGCCTCCTGAATGGAATAATTAGGCTCATATTCATCTTCATTTTCAGCATTAATTAATGGCTTATGTGAATCTTCATCAAGGTTTTCTTCCCCTTCAACACCTGGGAGACCTAAAATGAAAACCAGAGCTACCATTTGCTGAGCACCCACTGAGTGGCTGGGATGAGCCAAAGGGCTCTCTATATATCACTTCTGGGGTTCTTGTCATTTTTATTTCCATCTTGTAGAAAGTCACAACCAAGGCCTACTAAGGTCAATTCAAGCCACACCCCCTGTAGACTACTACTCAGGGAGGATCAAATGCACACCTTTCTGCATCCACGGCTTCGCTGGTATACACATTCTGTGTTTAACCACGAGTGATTATCAAAGTGAATCTTTGTGTGTGTGGACAGGGTGCTAGGGATTGAAACCAGGCCTTCAGCCTGCCAGGCAACTGCTCTGAAACTGATTACACCTCCAGCCCCAAAATGAATCATTCTCATGAAGAAAAGAATCCAATCTCAAGAGTGAAACTGGAGCTGAGCATGGTGGTACACATCTGTAGTCTCAGCAGCCAGGAGGATGAGGATGAGGATGAGGATGAGGAGAACTGCTGTTTGAGACCAGCCTGGGCTACACCGTGAATTCAAGGCCAGGCTGAACTTCAGAGTGAGACCCTGTCTCAAACAAACAAATAAAAAAAGCAAAATTGGAAACACATCCATGCTAATTCCTACCAATGTGCCAGTGATAAAAATTATTCGCAATGTGGGAACATGGCACAGTGGTACAGCACTTGCCTGGTGTGAGTGAGGCTCCAGGTTTGAGCCCCAGGATGGCAATAAAAAAATATTTGCAGCCTATAATCCCAGCACTCGGAAGGCAGAAACAGGAGGATTGCTGAGTTTGCGGTGGCTTGCCTGGGTACCATAGTGAGCTCAGGGCCAGCCTGAACTACAAAACGAGACCCTGTCTCAAAAAGCAAAAAAAAAAAACAAAAAAACTTTTGCAAACACTAAGGTTCTCCTGCATGTGAAAGATGTGCATCACTAAACAGCAGCAGCTGCCCCAGGCTTGGCCACCACATCCACAGCAAACAAAATGCAGGATTGCTCCTGTCACTGGCTGCAAGAAACTCAACTGTCCTAGGAAAAGAAGTTTCCATTTCCAGACCTCAGACCTCTCCCTAAAGGCACTATGGAAGGAAGAGACAGTTTCTTCTCACCGATTTCCTCTGGTGACACGAGGAGTCCGAAGAAGATGACAATCCCGCCAGCAAACTGCACAGATGCCGTCACCAGAAAGGCGTACTGAGGAGAGAGAGAGGCAGAACTTACACAGGAGCCAGCACGGGCACAGACAAAAGAGGCACATGTGGACAGACAGGGGACAGAGGACAACACTGGGACCAAGTGCTAGTGTTTTCCTTTCTTTCTTTCTTTTTTTTTTTGAGACAGGGTCTCACTTTGCAGTTCAGGCTGGCTCTGAGCTCACTATGTAGCCCAGGCAAGCTTCGAACTCAGCAATCCTCCTGTCTCTGCTGCCTAAGTACTGGGATTACAGGTGTGAGCCACCACGCCCAGCTAATGCCAGTGTTTTTGATTTTGTGTCCTGGTGCTTACAGCTGGCATGTTATGTAAGCACTCTGCACTGGGCCGCATCCAGCTGTCAAATGCCCCACCTGCAACTTCTTTTTCATTGCCCAAGAGCTCTGTGGGGTTGGTTCAGAGGGTCCCGGGGGCCCTTGGAAACTACGTGGTGAGGGCTGGAAAATCAGGACTATCTCCCAAATGTGATTCTTTACATCACACCGCCTCCAATGTAAGACACAGAGTACCTGGTACCCCAAACAGCATTATAAGGTAGAGCACAGCCCAAGAAATGAGAAGCCTCTGCCCCAGTGAGAAACAAAGGAGAAGGAGAGGAAACTGCTGAAAGGCAGCTGAGGTAGTTAGAGAAGATGCTTCAGCCAAAGCAATGCAGTCTTTCTGAGCACAACGCAGGCTGAACAAGATGGGGTTTTCCCGCAGCACTGAGGGCGAGGAACTGGCCAGGGCCTGACAGGAACCACTGATCTGGAAAGGGGGCACCGACATGGGAGAGGCAAGTGCCAGGCTGCACAGCTGATTTATTTGACATGGACAGTCTGGATTTTTAAATAAGTGAGGGGTAAAATGAAAGCAGGGTTCCCAAGAGCCAAATCTGCCCACAGCACAGAGGGTGGAGTGAAATTCCCACTGAGCTGATCAGGACACCTTACACGTGAAGCCAGTAAGCCTAGAATACTGGTGACTGCATAAACTCCTGGCTCCCACCTAGGCCCAAGCCCTGTGAGCCTTGTAATAATGTGTCTAGCGGTTTTGTTTTGGTTTGTTTTTTTGAGACAAGGTCTCGCTTTGTAGTTCAGGCTGGCTCTGAGCTTACTATGTAGCCCAGGCAAGGCTCAACCTCAGCAATCCTCCTGCCTCTGCCTCCCAAGTGCTGGGATTATAGTAGTTTTTGTTTGTTTTCATTGTTTTTTTGACAGGGTCTCACTTTTGTAGTTCAGGCTGGTCCTGAACTCACCATGTAGCTTAGGCTAGCCTCGAACTCAGTAATCCTACCTCTACCTCCAGAGGGCTGGGATTAAAGGCATGAGCCACCACACTCAGCAAAGGCAGGAGGACTGCTGTGAATTCGAGGCTTGCCTGGGCTACACAGTGAGCTTAGGGTCAGCTTGAACTTCAAAGCAAGAAGCTGTCTCAAAAAAAAAAATTCCATTTTGAAACAGCATGAGATATAAGGAAGCTAACTTCACTCACTACAGTCCCACACATATCCTACTTGCTTCTATCTTCTCCCAGATGTTCTCTTAGCTCCCTTCCAGAGGTAGCATGTACTTTACCCACTTTTCTGTCAGAGCTGACTGCTTGCTAATTACTCTGGCCGTAATACCTTGCCAAACTATCTTCACGGCTAGTTAATCAACCTAAGTAGTCACTTTGGAGGCTCATCACATTCCCAGGTCTTTCTGGCTTGGTTCCAGATTTGGGGCCTGGGAATTCCATCAGAACCATGCTCTTCTAGGGAGTTTGATCTTATACTATTTGTAACACATCTAGTTTTAAAAGAACTTTCCTCATTTTAATGTTTCAAAATTCTGAATGATACATTTACAAGATTTGACAAAAAGATATAAAGTAAAAACACCCCTCACACCCTTTCTTGATCCTTTTATTTGCCCAATTTCCCACTGTTGTCATTTAATTTTCATTGTACAGAGATTGTTTTTTCTAAAAAAAAAAAAATCATAAAATTTTATTTTGAAACAAGATCTTGCTAAATCACTCAGGCTGGTCTCAGATTTTTTTGTTTTTTTAGACAGGGTCTCACTTTGTAGTTCAGGCTGGCCCTGAGCTCACTATATAGCCCAAGCAAACCTGGAACTCAGCAATCCTCCTGTCTCTGCCTCCCGAGTGCTGGGATGACAGGCACGAGCGACCACGCCCAGCTCTGTGGTATGTGGTATTGATTGCTAGTGGGCGTGAGTCACCACACCCAACATTGTATGTGGTTACCGGGAATTGAACTCAGGATCCTGCGCTTGCAAGGCAGGCGACAGAACCACTGAGCTAACCCTCTGCCCCCACCCACCTTGGATTTTTGATCTTCCTGCCTCAGCCTCACAGAATAGTGGATTACAGATGTCCACTAACATGTCTAGGCAGGCCATTTCAGAGAGACATGGCAAATGCACACACACATATACTCAGTCACTCTTCCTTTTCAAATGAACAGCACTGTTCAACACACACTGACTGGCACCCCCGCTGTCAGGGATCATCCAGTGCATTCATTCCGATTTCCACTGCAGAGGGACAGCACCTTTCAAATGCATGAACCCAAGATCCACTATTTCCCTGCTGCTCAGCATGCTTTCAGTCTTTGACCATTACTACAATGTCAAACAAGCTTGCAGACACCTCTCTGTACCTGTGCGAGTATATTCACCTGTGTAATGAATTCCCGGAGTGGAGCTGTACAGTCAGAGTGTCTGGGACTTGGACAGTCACTGATTAACCCTGCAGAGGCAGAATGTACTTTCCAACAGCAATGGATGGTCCTGCACGACTGGCGATTAGAAACCTGTTGGAGTTTACTAATCTGATATACATAGCTTTTATTTTTTTCACAGTATAAATATAATTAATGTGTCTCCACCAACTAACCTCTAAATTTCTAGGGACAGATGTTCATCCTTGTTGGACAACAGAAGCACAGGAAGGGCCCTCCCTGACTGAATGGAGAAGCTAGAAGTAGAGTTGAGTATTTTCTCATGTTTTAGCCATTTGTTTTTCCTGTCCATGAACTATCCATTCAAATCCTTTACCCTTTTATGTGATTATGCTTTACTTCCATCAGGGAAACTGGCCATCCATGAGTAGCAAATTCAGTGTATCTTGATTTACAAATGCTTTTGGTTTGCAAACTCTGTCAGGTGACAAACACAACTGTGGCCCTCTTCCCCGCACAAACACAAATGTGGCCATCTTTTTCAAAATCATGGAACAAATTAAGTTTGTGACCTGAGGTGCCACTATACTTTTTCTCAATTAATTCTGTATATTTCAACTCTTGTTAAAGTTTCTATTATAAATAGTTTTCTAACATGTTTGAATTTATCAGAAGTTCTTGGGCCAGAGATTTAGCTCAGCGGTTCCGGCGCCTGCCTCACAAGTGCAAGGTCCTGAGTTCGATCCTGGTAACCACATAGAATGCTGGGCGTGGTGACTCACGCCCACCAGCAATCAATACCACATACCACAGTGCTGTGGTGGCTCACACCTGTCATCCCAGCACTCGGGAGGCAGAGACAGGAGGATTGCTGAGTTCGCAGCAGCTTGCCTGGGCTACATAGTGAGCTCAGGGCCAGCCTGAACTACAAAGCAAGACCCTGTCTCAAAAAAAAAAAAAAAAAAAGGCTGCAGGATTACTTTGGAAAAAACTGCGCACATAATACATAAATGTACACACACACACAGAAGCTGAGGAAAAAGCACTCACCTCGTAGCCATACTGCAGGACAGAGGAAGCGAGGCAGGCTCCCAAAATGTTGCCCACCGAGGCACAGGCACTCCAGAGACCGAAGACCACACCCCGGCTGCAGGCAGACAGAGGGCAATCACGTGAGAAGGGATTCTGTGTGCAGGTCAAACTTTAAAAAGTGCCAGAACGGTGAAGATTCTCATGACAGAGAGTAGTCTATTTTTTAAAATTTCAAAAACACTGAAATGATAAAACATCAGCCCTTTTGTAGATGAGTGATGAGATAGCACACTTAAAAAAAAATAACAAGTATAGTGAAACATGCCTGCAATTTCAGCATTCTGGGAGGGCAGAGATGAGAGGATTACAAATTTAAACCCAGCCTGGGGAAATCAGTGAGGCCCTAAGTCAATATTAAGGAAGAAATATTTAAAAGGGATGGGGAATATAGCTCAATGCAAAAAACCCTGGGTTCAATCCTTTACCATAAAACGCAAGCCAAGCAGACACTCTGTCCATGCTGCCTTAGCTCCGACTCACACCTGGCAGAGGCCGCTGAGAGGGCTGTCTTACTGAGCACGAGCAGCGGCGAGGTCCGCACCACTTCCAGCCCACTCAGGGCGGCCCTCCTGTCCTTGAGTACGTAACCTTCTGGACACAGGGAGGATGTGGGCGGTATCCACTGGCTCTAATAAAACCAAGCAAGGCAGTGCCGAAGTCCCTGTCATGGACCAAGGGAGGAGGAAGCAGCAGCATACCCTGCTTTGCCAAACCAGTTGCCCATCACGGCCACCACACAGGGCCAGCCCGTGGACTGCAGCAGGCCGTTCACGATCCACAGGCCACAGTAGAACCACTTATTGTAGAAGTGCAGCCACTCTGTGAGGGTGCCAAAGACGAACACCTTCAAGAGAAGAAAGAAAAGGGGCATGTGACATCCCAGCCAATGCTTTCCAGATACTCTGTCACCCAGTGCCTCAGAGTGGGTGACTGTCTTCCACTGCCTGGGCTCAGAACCAGCACTGAGAAGAGCAGCAGCCCGTCACCCTGTCACATCTCACTACGGCTAACAGCCACAGGTCCCGAAATTTTCACCCCATGCGGCTCCCTCAGGCCTGTGTGGCACAGGGGACAGCGACCGCCAGAAGGCACAGAGCATGAGTCTACTCAAGACAGCACCAGGCACAGCTGGGAAGAGTCCTGGGCGAGGCTGCTGCTGGGCAGCTGCTGGTGGGTCTATTGGGGAAGCAGAACCTGCCATTCTCATCTACCAAAAACCTTAGCGCCTCCCTCAGGGAAGCCTCTCCCAGGCAGTCGTCCTGAGATGTCTGACAAGAGTTACCGAGTCAGAGTCCAGTTCTCAGGTGTCTGGAGCAAGCAAGGCCCCAAGACACAAGCTAGGGACAGCAGGGTCGTGACGTGCAACACTCGGCTGTGGAAACTCAGAAACGTATACTCAAGTGGTGATTTTATGTACACACCTATATTTTTCAATTTTTTTTTTTGAGACAGTGTCTTGCTTTGTAATTCGGGCTGGCTCTGAGCTCACTATGTAGCTCAGGCAAGCCTCGAACTCAGCAATCCTCCTGTCTCTGCCTCCTGAGTGCTGGGATTACAGGCGTGAGCCACCACGCCTGGCATTTTTCAATATTAAAAAAGAACTATTATATAGGTTTTTTTTAAAGAGTATAAATATGTGTAGGTAAGCAGCTTACAAGTAACCAAAGTACTCCAATCCCTAAAGTTTCAAGGAGAAAAATTTTTTTCCTGGGATTCAAATGGCAGACACTGAGAACAATAATAAACTAGGATCTAACTAAACTCGATGGTCTCATTCACCATTAAGGCAATAAGGATGCCTGGTACAGATGTTGCCACTTTAGTACCTACTGTGCCAAGAGCTGTCACAAGCCCCACACAGACTCTGCCACCCAGAGGGCAGAGGACAGACAAGCCATTTCCAAACGAGGAAGCCAGGCTCAGGGAAAAAGCAGGCAAGGAAGTGCAGAGGGCAGAGACCCAGGTGCCTGCCCTTCACCACCATGCAACTCACTGTCGGAGACAGCACAGCAAAATCGGAAATGGCCAGGCCCTGCAGCAGGTTAGAGGGAGCTCAGGACAGGGCACAGAGGACCCTCCCGGGATGGCAGCTGAACTTGGCAGCAGGAACACAGCCCCGAGGATGGAAGGAGCAGGGCCGGTCAGGGCTTGCAAAGCAGCTTGTCTGTGAGAGCACAGAGGGGACAGAAAGGGGGTGCAGAATGACAGGCCGGGTGCGCCGTAGGCTGGGTGCAGCACCAGACAGCAGCGAGGACCACACAGTCTCACTATAAAAAGTCTCCTTGGGGAAAACATGTCGGGGACGGGTTTCACTGCGCTGCTCCATACACAGGAAGTCAGGGGTACCTGGACCCTAAGATCACAAGGATCACATTCATAATCTTGCCAACTCACCACTAATGCAGATGAGCACATGCCAAAAGACAGCACCCACCGCAAATTCAGCCGGTCCCCCACGATGCCACTGATGAACAGGCCCTGAAAAGAAACCATTCCATTTACAGCTTTAAATCATACTGTAGGCAGCCAGGAACTCGGGAGGCTGAGGCAGGAGGTTCCTCATGAGTCAAGCCCAGCCTGGGTTGTTTACAAAGTGAGTTCAAGGCTCTATCTCAAAGGCAAACAATAAGGGCTGGAGATTTAGCTCAATGGTTCTGGCACCTGCCTAGCAAGTGCAAGGTCCCTAGTTTGATCCCTAGTAACCACACACCACAGTGCCAGGTGTGGTGGCTCATCCCTGTAAACCCAGCACTCAGGAGGCAGAGGAGGAGGATTGCTGAGTTTGAGGCTTGCCTGGGCTACACAGTGAGCTCAAGACCAGCCTGAACTACAAAGCGAGACCCTGTCTCAAAAACAAAACAAAACAAAACAAAAAAACAAATAAATAAATAAAGTGTACCCCAGGCCAAAGATGTGACATGCACTACAAAGCAAATGACGCCACCACATATCACCCTCACCCACATGCCCAGATTGGCTGTACAGAGCCTCATGGTGCCCAGATGCCATGCAGATTCCCATCACTACATATGAATACATGCACCAGATGGGCATTTTCTTTTTTTTCAGGACCTTAATGCCACACACTTTGATTTTAATCTGCCCTCTACCTGAAAATGAGTAAGAATCATTCCAACAGAAATAAGCACTCAAACACACACATCTTGGAAAGGAGTTTTGTTTTATTTGGTTCCAGGGACTGAACTGAGGACCTGCACTTTAGAGGCAGGTGCAGCGCCACTGAGCTACATCCCTGGCGAGGAGACTAAGTTTTTAACACCGAGTCCCACACTTCCCTGGGGATCTCTCCGCACTGAGTCTAGATGTATTACATCCTGTGCTTTCAGCTGCCACTTTACGAGTGGGAACAGACACTTGCCAGGCATACTCTCAGATCTCAGGACACCACAAGGCAGACAGCTCAGGGCAACAGAGGTGACAATCAGAGACAGACACATGAGGTCTGCGGTTCCGCTCACCTCCCACTGTGCGCAACCCTGAGGCCAACAGAAACAGCAGATCTCAAGGCCAATTAGGTTTCCCCATAGAGCTACCAAACAAGTAAAGGTCCTCACCTCAAAACAAGGAAAGAGGAAACCTAACTCATCCTTCAGACAAGGGAATCGGATTACTCTGCCCTGTTCCAGAAAGCAAGCTGCCTGCAAGTTACAGAAGGAAGGAAATGTACCCACACAGAAAGAACAGATCAGCTGGGCGTGGTGGTACAGGGCTCTAACACCAGCCCGTGGGAGAGTGAGGCAGAGTGCCTGGGCTGCAAAGTGGGTTCAAGGCCAGCCTGCATTATATTAAAACAAAGCAAAACAAAACAATAAACTGATGGAGAGGACAGCTCAGTGGTAGAGCACTTGTCTAGCGTGAGGACTTGGGTTCAATCCCTGGCACCACAAAACCCAACCCAAAACAAAACAAAACCCTAAGGAGGGAAAGGGGAAAGGAGAAGAGGGGGAAAGGGGCATAAAAAGATCGAGACAAGTTATGTACAGGTACCAACTCCCCACAATAAATATAATCATTATGCACTGCAAACTTGTAGCAATAAAATATAAATTTTAAAAGAAACGTCTAGAATCCTCAAACTTACCACAGCATAGGAGAAGAGGAAAATGGTATCCAATGTTCCCAGAAAAAGTGTGGCTTCCTCTGTACTGGGAAACAACCGGTTATTGCTCCAGATCTGCAGGAACAGGAGAAGAGCGAGTGGCTCCAGGGGCCACAGTGGCATCCCAGGGGCACCGGGCCACCCTGGGGGAGGAGCACATGCATGAAGGGGGCACAGCCCGCAAGCTGGCCCTGGTGAGGACTGGCTCTTGCTGTAGCACAGGCATTTCTTCTCAAGCAAAGCACTCCGTCCTCAGCACCGCCAAGGAAAAGCAATCAACTGATCGATCAATCAAACACTTAAATGCCAACAACTGTGTTGACTAGATGAGAAAACTGGGCATTGAATGTAACAGTGTTCTTTTCAAAGAAATAAACTCTGATTATAATCTCTGCATTCAGGAGGTTTTAAGTATTCAGTAAGTTAGGAATCATGTCTTTCTCAATACAAGGGTAGACAAATTTCACAGAACTCCTCTTTCCCCCCAAGTACAGGAACAGAACCCAGGGCAATGACAATGATCTACTATATCCCCAGACATTTCCAGTTTTTCATCTTTTTTGAGACAAGGTCCTGGTATGCAGCCCAAGATGGCCTCGAACTCACAGCGATCCTCTTGCCTCTGCCTCCTGAGTGCTGACATTACAGGTGTGTGCCCCATACCCAGAGAGGAAGACACAGATTTTAAATAGTTCTCTTCCGCTTCATTGCCAGAATTCTGCTGAAAAACACTGTCTACTAAGACAAACCAAAACAAAAAATCAACTCAGGCTAACAAATAGATTCAGATAACAGGATAATAGAAAAGAAGAAAGTACACTTTAATAATATAGCCCCAACTAGGGTGACTATACCAGTAGCTGACAAAAATTATAGTAACACAACCCTAAGTGTGGTGGCACATGCCTGTAATCCCAGTACCTGGGAGGCTGAGGCAGAAGGATCCCTGCAAATTTGAGGTCAGCCTGGACTCCATAATGAGACTGTCTCAAAACCCCAAACCCCAAACAAAAAGAAGAAACGTTCTAATATACACAATGAATCATCCAATGAAAGTCAATCATTCAGCTGAATACATTGCGTCCACTACTCTGGGGTATGAGTCATTAAGGTGTGAATGGTCATCCTGCACGTGCAGGAGGAGTTGTGTCTTGGGGTGCGTCACTGGACGTGGGGTTGTTCCTGTGCACATACTCAAGGTCTCTGGGTGCTTTCTTTGGGAGGGGAGACCGGGGATCAAATTCAGGACCTTGCACTTGCCAGACAGGCAGCTGTGCCACTGAGCTACATCCCAGGCCCTCTGGGTGCTTTTCTACTAAGCAAAGCTACTAACAGAAGAGGGCTCTGTGCGCAAGGAGGGCCTGCTAACTTCAGAGAGCTTCCTGAAGGGTCCTGGAGGATGATGACGGTGACCTATGGCCCTGGGATTCTTCCAGGCCTCTGGGAGCACTACAGTTTTCTGCGTCATCTGCCCTGTCAGGGTAGCCGTCAACAAGTTTGAGACGACATCTGCTAGACTCCCTAGAATCCTGCTTCCCCTGGAGGTAAATCCACATTCTCTTGTATTAGTCTCATGGAAAGACCATATAAATTTTTATTATAATTTTAAGGCAAGTCCTCAAATAATTAGATCTAACCATTACCTCTTCATTACTTGTGAACATATATCTCAGTATGTTCATTTATTATTTTCAGTGTTTGTCCATGTCAGTGAGCTTCAGTATTAATTCTCAAGGTACAGAGACTGTGTCTACTTAAAACAACCAATACACCCTGGGTGGGGTGGCACACACCTGTAAACCTAGCATACAGGAGACTGAGGCAGGAGGATCACTTTGAGTTCAAGGCCAACCTGGACTATACAGCAAGACTCTGTTTAGAAAACGCAAAAAACACCTAATAGAGTTATGCATGAACATAAAAGCTATAATTAGTATTTTTGAGGAGGCTCTTTAGAACTCTTAACGCTGAACCACGTATGTGAAAGTATTCGTTAAAGTTCAGACTTGCTTTACTTGTACTTCTCGTTCTAAGAGCCTTTTCCACTTGGGATGAGACAGGCCTCAAAAACAGAGGTGTGACCAGTTACAGACTCAAAACCCAGGCTAGGCAGAAGGTACACACCTCCCTAACCAGCCCACTTTCAGCAGGCTCGGGAAGAACCTGAAGGTAAAGCATAAGGAAAAGTATGAAGTGACCCAGTCCTCCGTGAGGATGAGTATGCAAAGAAACATCAAGCTTGGCCAGGCATGGTGGCGCACACCTGTGATCCCAGCACTCTGGGAGGCTGGGACAGGAAGACCAGGTTTGAGACCAGCCTGGGCAAATGAGTGAGACCCTGTCTCAAAAGAAAAAAAAAGTTGCACCAGGGATTTAGCTCAAGTTGTACTGCACCTACCTTGGAAGCACAAGGGCCAGAGTTCAATCCCCGGTACAAAAAAAAAAAAAAATTTGACTTTAAAGGCTGGGGATTTAGCTCATGTGGTACCACACCTACCTTGGAAGCACAGGGCCTGAATTCACTCCCCAGTACCTCAAAAAAAAAAAAAAAAGAAAAAGAAAAAAAGAAAGAAAGAAAAGAGAGGTTGAGCCAGGGATGCAGCTCAGCAACTTAGTGTCTGCCTAGAAGCACAAGGTCCTGAGTTCAATTCCTGTTACCAAAAGAAAACGGAGGTAGCTCAGTGCAAAAGGTTCAATCCTCATTGCTTAAAAAAAGACAGAAGAGGGCCAGAGGGTTAGCTCAGTGGTTCCGGCGCCTGCCTCGCAAGCATAAGGACCTGAGTTCGATCCCTGGTTACCACATATAATGCTGGGCGTGGTGGCTCACGCCTGTAATCCCAGCACTCGGGAGGCAGAGATGGGAGGATTGCTGAGTTCGCGGCGGCTTGCCTGGGCACCATAGTGAGCTCAGGGCCAGCCTGA
>PVIC010044438.1:0-14975 GCA_004025085.1 Thryonomys swinderianus
ATCTCATCCTACTGAAAAGCTTCTGCACAGCCAAAGAAGTCGCTGGCACTGCTAGAAGACAACCAACAACATGGGAAAAAATCTTTACTAGCTGTGTATCAGACAAAGGGCTATTATCGACAATATATAAAGAACTCAAACAGATCAGCCTCCCCAAGTTTAAAGACCCAATTCAAAAATGGGCAACTGAAATGAACAACCTCAAGAATATTTCGCTTCTTTAACAATTCAGTGGAGTCCAAGGTACTGAACAACCGCTTGAATGAAAACTACTCTGAAAAAAGGAGATCAAAGAAAGCATCAGAACATGGAAAGATATCCCCAGAACCAATATAGTAAAGATGGCAATACTTCCAAAACTGATACACCCACTGAATGTAACTGCAATCAGAAAACCTCACAGAACTAGAGGGAAAATCCTAAAACTCATATGGAACCAGAAGAGACCGAGAATAGCAAAAGTAATCCTGGGTCATAAAAGCAAAGCGGAAGGTATCACAATCCTGGATTTCAAGTTATATTACAAAATGCTGCTGATGAAAACAACATGGTACTGGCATAGAAACAGATTAGTGCAATGCAATAAAGGATGCAGAAACAATCCCAGGCACATTCAACTATCTGATCTTTGACAAGGAGGCCAAAAACACGCACTGGAGGGAAAAAAAGCATTTTTAATAAATGGTGCTTGGAATACCAGTTATCCACATGAAAAGACAGAACCTAGACCTGATCTCTCACCATGTGCTAAACTAAAATCAAAATGCGATGAAGACCTCAATGTTCAAACAAAAACATTTAATCTTCTTGTAAATAAAATAGGTAAAACTCTTGAAAACATACACATAGACAAGAGCTTGTGGTTCTGCACAGAACCAAAAATGCGCAAGGAATAACTTCAAGAATCAATAGATGGGGTCATAGCAAATTAAAAAGCTTCTACACAGCAAAGAGTCAAACTATAAAATGAGAAAAAAAAATTGCCAGCTGTACCACAGACAGAGGACTAACATCAAGAATACTGAACAAACTTAAAAATACTAGATCCCTCCCCAAAATACCCTATAAAACAATGGGCAACTGAAATGAACAGACACACTTCTCAGAGTACAAATGAGCAATAGTACAAATGAGCAGTAATACAAATGAACAATACCTGAGAAAATGTTCAACATCTCTGGCCACTAGAGAAATGCAAATTAGGACAACACTGATACTCTCCTTTACTTCAGAAAGAATGGCTGCCATCAAGAAATTAAGGGGGTTGTGGGTAGGTAGGGATATGGGTAAAAATGAGAATTAACTTCTGTCATATACTGGTACAAATTCCCCAATGTTGAGTGTGATTGTGAGCTGTATATAAATGTACCAATAAAGAATTCAATTTTTTAAAAAAGAAATTAAGTAATAAATGTTGGTGAAGCTGTGGGAGCAAAAGGAACCCCTTTCATGCTGTTGGCGAGAATGTAAACTGGTACAACCACTATGGAAATAAGTATGGAGATTCTTCCAAAAAGCTAAAATCTAGAAATTATATGTGATATATTTATTCCTTTTCTAGGTATCTTCCCAGAAGAATTAAAGTCATTGTATCACAGTGATATGTGCATAGCCATGTTTATAGCAGCAAACTCATAATAGCTAAATCTTAAAAGCAGTGTATATATTCATCAACAGGTAAATGGATAAAGAAAATGTGGTATTTATACACAGTACTGTTCTGCCATAAGATGCAGTCATTTATAGGAAAATGGATAGATACACCTTGAGACCACATATTAAGTGAAATAAACCAGACATACAAGCTTAAATATTACATGGTTTCTCTTACATGAAAACCCCAAAATATAAGTAATAGACCGGGCCGGAGGGTTAGCTCAGTGGTTCCAGCACCTGCCTTGCAAGCGCAAGGTGCTGAGTTCGATCCCTGGTAACAACATACAAGGCTGGGCATGGAGACTCAGGCAATCAATACCACATACCACAGTGCCGGGCATGGTGGCTCACACCTGTAATCCCAGCACTCAGGAGGCAGAGACAGGAGGATTGCTGAGTTCGAGGCTTGCCTGGGCTACAGAGTGAGCTCAGGGCCAGCCTGAACTACAAAGCGAGATCCTGTCTCAAAAAAAAAAAATACATATATATATACATATATATATGTATATATGTATATATATATATATATATATATATATATATATATATATATAAAAGATAGGCAGTAGGGGATAGGTAGATCTTTTGCAAATAGAAGGAGGACCAAGAGATGGTGGGGAGGAGGAGGATGAAAAAATATTTCAGATGGGCTGTGTACCTATACCAACTCCCCACAAGGAATGTGGTCATTCTGTGCCATAAACATGTACTAATAAAAATTAAAAATTAAAGAAGAAATTCAATGATTAGAGTCACCTGGGGGTCAGCTAGTTCCCTTAGGAGTTGCAGGCCCCCACCCCAGGCACCTCATCTAGAAGAGGCTGTGTGTCCCTCTGGGGGAGACTCCAGCAAGCAGGGCCAACTGAGAAGAATCCGGGGCGGGGAACCACATGGCCTCCGGGATCTCTTCCAGCTCTAAGATCCTACTAGTCTATTTTAGAACATTCTTCCACGAGGTTATTAACAAAACCTAAGAGTTGGCTCCCACTCCAAAGTGTAATTTTGCCTCCTCTGAGTCACTCGGACAGAAATACTTGGAGAAGATTCGTGGGTGGTGATGTAGCCCACTGGCCTCTAAAGCAGAAGTCCACACTGCCTGGGCTCTCGGAGTGCGGGGCTGAGCTCACCGCCCTCCCTCCTGTCACCAGGGAATAAGCAGGAAGCTCCCAGGTTCTGGGTGTTGAGCACCGGCTGAAAGAAGGACGGAGGGTGCACAAACCAAAAGACAGGATGTGTAGCATTTCCCAGCCCTTTGGCTCTCAAGGCACCCAAGGAAATAACAGTGTTTATTCTGCAGTGAAAGGGGTGATGCATGGCCAAATTTGGCAATAGATCATCCCAAATCCTGCCTTAGTACCACAGAAGTCATCCTCTCCCACCAATAAACTGTTCAAGGCCCACCAACGAGAAAGACAGATAGAGGGCCAGAGATTTAGCTCAGTGGTTCCAGAGCCTGCCTAGCAAGCGCAAGGTCCTGAGTTCGATCCCAGGTAACCACATACAACAATAGCGGGCGTGGCGACTCACACCCACCAGCAGTCAGTACCACATACCACAATGCTGGATGTGGTGCCTCACACCTGTAAGTAATCTCAGCACTTGGGAGGCAGAGACAGGAGGATTGCTGAGTTCAAGGTTTGCCTGGGCACCATAGTGAGCTCAGGGCCAGCCTGAACGACAAAGTGAGACCCTGTCAAAAAAAAAAAAGAAAAAGAAAGAAAGAAAGAAAGAAAGAAAGAAAGAAAGACGAAGAGAGTAAGACTGAAAAAACAATGACAACACTTGCATTTCTAAAGGACCTCCAGCCTGCAAGGAGCAGGGCAGAAGGAAGAGACAAGCGATGGTGAATTACTGCTCCTGTCCCCCAGTGGCTTCCGTCCCTCCCTGGGAAGACCTGCAGTAAGCCAGCTCACCTCAGGAGGACCACGCTGTCAGACATGAAGGCACCGACGGTGACATCTGCAAACGGTAAATCACAGCGGTCAGACACTTGCCAAAGCCCACTAGCGACAGTGCCCACCAGGCATGGTGCTCTGTGGCAAGGCAGCCCCAGCCTGGAGTTCAGGCGAGTCTGAACTGGGCCATGGTCTTGCAAGAATTAAAGCCACACTTTCCCAAATGGTAGCTTATAACATGTGGTATTAAAGCCTTGACGTAAGGCTGGTCTGAATTGAGACAAACTGTAGAAATACACCAGATTCCAAAGAACTGATTGTTTAAAAAGCCATTAACTAATTAATAATTTTTACACTGGTTATATATATTAAAATGATAACATGTTAGTTATATTTATTAAAATTAACTTCAGGTATTTTACCTATACTTTGTGTGGTTACCAGCATATCAGTTTAACATGTAGCTTGCTATCTATCTATCTGTCTGTCTGTCGATCTATCTATCTGAACCTAAGCATTGATTCCCACTCCAAAGTATAATTTTGCCTCCTCTAAGTCACTCAGACAGAAATATTTGGAGAAGATTTGTGGGTGATTTTATATATATATATAATATATATATATATATATATGACAGTGCAATCGAGATTCAAGTAACTCTTGGAAAATAACCTAGGGCAGGAACGGCAAAACCGTGGCACCCACGCCTCAGCAGGCTCTGTGCATCACCGAAAGGTTAACCATCCCTGACTCAGGGTCTGTCAACATGGGAATCCTCACCTCCCACCCTCACTCTATCCGGCTCCAGGTTGTCTATGCGTCCCTGCCTGTAATGTAGGGATCCTGATTCCCAAGACCTTCTTCCAAAGCATCCAATGTTTTACATTTAGCTCATAAAGTATTTATTAGTCCTTAAGGGTAACATTTATTACGTGATCTTTAAACATAGGAAATATTAAATATATCAAATCAAATAATTAAATAATAAAATACGTAAAAATACTTGATGCACTAAGTAACACTTGGTAAATGAAGACACAGGTTTCGTTAGTGATGTTTTTTTGTTTTGTTTTGTTTTTTGTTTTTTTGAGACAGGGTCTCGCTTTATAGTTCAGGCTGGCCCTCAGCTCACTATGTAGCCCAGCAAGCCTTGAACTCAGCAATCCTCTTGCCTCTGCCTCCCGAGTGCTGGGATGACAGGTGTGAGCTACCACGCCTGGCACTGTGGTATGAGGCATTGATTACTGGTGAGCGTGAGTCACCACGCCCAGCATTGTATGTGGTTACCTGGGATCAAACTTAGGACCTTGCACTTGTCAGGCAGGCGCCAGAACCACTGAGCTAAATCTCCAGCCCCATCAGTAATGTTTTTCTCTTTGTTTTGGTTTTATGATGGGCCATGGATCAAACCCGAGGCCTCACACACAGTAAGACAAGGACTCTAGCACTGAACTACACCCTCACTCCTCAGTAGTGTTTAATCAAGTACTCACTCATCCAACAGCTCCCTGTCTTCCTTCCCCCTCAACATGGGGCTTCATTTATCATTCAAAGAACCAAACATCTTAATCCAAGAGTCTAAGTCCATCTGTCACAAATGAAAAGATCTATACAGTGTCTCCATTAAGGGGAAAGAACAGCAAACCCATGAATCATAGTATTTCTAAAATTCCTGCCCTTAAGTACATTTATTAATTTTATTATTCTTCAATAGTATTCTTTAACTGATTACATGCTTGAAACTAAATGAACCTGACAAGTTTATCGCTTATTTTTTTATGAAAAACATAAGAAATGAAGTTCAGATCCACTATGAACAGGGAGCATGTGTGTTCAGCAGGGCTTCATGCAGCACAGCTGAGCCAGTGGGAGACCGGAGTCCCTGCCCGTGGCTGCGGGCTGTAGGCGTCGCTGACTTGCTCATCCATAAAGTGGGGGAATGTCCCCACCCCGCCTGCCTACTGGCATCGCTGGGAATTGCACATCTTAAAGTACTCAACTAATAAGATATTATTTGGAGATGGTTTTGGATTGCCCAGACAAGGAGAATTGCATTCCCCAACTTATAAAAATGCAGCCAAGTCTATCTTGGTGCAGAAGCTTCAGCATGGACCCTTTTTTATTCTACTCTCCCTGGCTCTACAATGTCTCAAGGGCATGCAAGACTTCTATCTACAAGAAAATACAAAATTTGGTGCCCTAGGATTGCACTAGTTTTTACAGATTTTTAAGTAGAAAGAAGTATTTTTTCAAAAGTAAGGTGACTATATATTCCCAGAAATATTTTCTGATTTGGAATTTTTTCAGGTTCTTACCTTGCTTCCTCACCTCGCTCCACTCCATCTTCAAACACCTATAAAACTATCTTACTATCCAGTCAACTTGAGATAGACTGGTCATCACTAAGGGTTGGGTTGAAAATTCCACATTTTCATGCAATTAGCATCACCCACACCCTAAAGACCAGACACCCTCAAACACAGAAGGGCTGTTTGTCTATCATCAAGAGGACCTGGCTTTCTTATCCAAATCTCTCTGTTATTTTCTTTTAGGAGGAAAGAGGTGGTGGCCCTCTCTTTGCTCTCAACAGGAAGAAGTCTCTAAACATGAGTATCGTTAAACATAACCAAATAAAATATTATAACCTATTTTATTTCTTCTGCTTTGACTAACCCATGTTTGCAGCACCTAATGTTACATTCACTGTTGGGAACTGGTACATGTACATAACATATTTCAATTGCCTTGCTCCCCTTTTATTTTTCCAGCATCAGATTTTAAATATATACTGTTTTAAGTAGACCGTGCTTTTTTTTCATTATAAATGCTGCCACAGAAATGCCTAAAATTCTATCCTCATGATATTTAAACCCAAAGTAAATCACTTTAAAACTCAGAAATGAACATCAATACTATTTGTATCCTAAAACCAAACACCAGGCAAAAATCCCATCCTACTATGTGAATTTTCCTAATCCTAAATATAGAAAATAACTGCTAGCCACACTAGAAATTAGCCCATCTTATGCACCTATCTTTATCTCATGTGCCTTTAAAAAAAAAAAAAAGGCTTACCAGGATAACCATTTCCATCCATATCAATGCCTCCTGATATGGACTGCCCAAACATCCGCAGAACTGGGTTTATCTTCTGCCCAGATAATTTCTGAAACCGAGAATAGGGACATGGAATCATTAGAAAAGAGTCACCAATAAGAATTTGAGACTGTTTCAACTGGCTTCCCCCAGGGTATCTGGTCTTAAATTGTTGAAGAGGAAAAAAAGCAACTCTAATTTGATCGGGAGGCCTTTGGTAGGCAGTTGAAGACCACACACTCCTTTATTATTATTTGCCTTGGCCAAATTTCATCACTTTAAAATTTTGCTGAGTTCACTACTAACAAATAAATCTGCCTAGACTAATGTGATTTTTTTTTTTTTTTGGACGTGCTGAAGTTCAAGTAGGATAAAGTTTAACTTTCATTTCTAATAAGTTTTGTTTTATTTTGATATGAGCATAGCTGCTAAAATTCTAGAAGTATGTTTACTTTCTATCTCTGTACTCACACAGGTGCCAAGCATTTCATAGCTTCTATCCTAAGACACATAATAGTCTTGCCCTAGACAGATTTACCTATCTAGACAGATTTAACATACCCAACTGGAATTACAGCCCTGTGGAAACTGCCACTCCAGCCAGCCAACCAGGAAGTCCACAGACTCCTAAACTTCACAATCAGGATTAAAGATTTTTATCTAGTAAATCCAGAATTCCATGGGCCTGACCTTTATAATCTATAGGAAATCCCCATGAATCAGTTCAAGTTGCCTTCCTCCCTATTAGACGCCTTCAGCCAACCAAAGTTCACACCTCCCCCATGGTGGCACCCATTAGCGAGCATCTGTGTTTTTATCCATCATGAAGTTCATCACATATCAACACAGGCAGTGTTGGTTGAAGAATATTTGCATGGCCAGCGCTCATCACGCAGTGCTGTGCATTAACGATTGTATGGCACAAATCTTCACAAAGACACTGAACTTCCTGATTCGGAAAAGTCACATCCCTGGCATCTGACTGGTGCCTCCCTACCTTTATTCCGGTGTCCTTGGGTAGGCTTGCCTCCCAGTGACCTGGGAGGATGTGCTGTGTTTTTACGTCTCAAGGAGAAATCCCAACAGAACCAGATTTACAGACATCAGAATCACTTTGCCCATCTTGCCTTATGCTTTTCCTCACCGAGTCATCTTAAAGAGAAACCGTCCTGTGGGCAGAAGGAGCTTCCACACGACCTGCTTATGGATGCTCAGATGCAGCCCCCTCCCGCTGCTGCTGGGAACTGCATATAATCTTCTCAGAAATGACTTGAGAGCCCCTATCCAGCAGTAAGTGTGTGCATCAAAGCAGTGCATCAGAACACTGTAGGTAACACCCAAGAGATGTCTCTTACCCGCAGGCAAAGCCTCACATTCCGCATGGTTCTATCTAAACAAACACGTGTGCCTATGTGCTTCTTAAGAGCCGTGCTCTGAAGACCATCTCAGCTCTGAAAGCTGAGAACACCAGCAACAGCGTGCTCTGGGTTCGCATTTCTAGGTAGGCAGTGGCTGGGACCGGGGGAGAGAGAAGGGGTGGTCTATTTGGGGGTGGCGATGCAGGCTTTAGTTATCCACAGACATCTGCAGGCCATTATGCTATAAAGCCAGGAAGATAAGTCTGCTCAGTGCTAATAATCCTAAATGGAAACCAGGAACCTTGGAAAACCTCCACTTGACCAGGTTTATGTGCAGTGTCCATGGCGGCAGCAGAAAGATCACAGGAGCCGCCATGACACGCCCAGAGGGCTTCCAAACTGGGACAGGCACACAGGGATCTTAAAATCAACACTCTTCATGGTAAACTCAAGGAAAAAGAATGAGTTAAGAGTAATGGGAAAGATGTGGAGGCCCTGATCTCACCATTTATTCAGCAGAAATAATACCAATCTGGGCCAAAGAAAAGCGATCGTGTTGCCCAGACTTGTTTCTGATTTCCTCCTCTACTTTCCACACACAATGCTCACTCTGTCCAGGATGTAGGCCCGGAAGGATCTATCATGAAAGGGGGTTTTTTCCCCCTTTTAAATAATTGACCTTATCATATATATAAATTAACAGTTTGGAAAAGTATACTCATAGTTGTTTTTCTCTGTCTCTTTAAAGAGCCCAAAGCCACTTCTTGGTCGAAGCTGGCAAGCCAGCACGCCTGCTGACAAAGGCAGGGCGGTCCAGCTGCTAATCTTGCTTCCTACTAGAGACGCTCCATACTAACCACAGTATGTATATTCCAGCTTTGTGCAGGGATTCCTCCCAGCAACAAAGCGCTCTACAGCCCCAGGAGGAGGGGAAGCAGGGGGCTTGTGCAGGCTGTCCGCTGCGTGACCAGCTTCCGAGGTCTAGGAACAAGCTTCCACGAGGGTGTATGGAGAACGACCCTGTCCTCTGCCGAGCACCAGGTCCTCAGATGACTTTCAGATTGTCACACTGGGAAGAGCATCCGAGACCAGGGTGGCTCTTGGTGCAGATGTGGTCCCCACACTGTGCCCACAGCCTCTGTCTCCTGTCATGTCAACGAGGATGTCTTAAGAGCATATTGCTGTCACTGTTATGCACTTATTTCTACTGATAAAACGATGATCCACGCGGACAGAGGCTCCTTGGAGTGGGTGTGCTCCACAGAAAAATAATTTGCTCCAACTCTAAGTTTTCCTACTCACTTCCTGAAGTGAGCCTTTTTCCAGCACGGAGCTGAGGCTGGTGATTATGAGCAGCCTCAGGAGTCAGACCAGGATCGCTTCTCGGCCTTTTGGCTAAGATCAAGTGTAGGAGTCAGACCAGGAAAGTTTCAACAGCCATACTGCTTCCTTTCTCGGCTAGGTCGGTACCCTCCCCGGGCCACAGGTACATCAGAGAGAAACGGTGGATAATCAGTGCACCCACCTCACACGGCTGCTGGGAAGACTCACAGCAAGGAACGGGCAGAGGAGACCCTTGGGAAGCAGCCCCTTCTCCCTCCCTCCCCCTGCAATGTCTCTCACAGGCAAGGCACTAAGCTAAAGAGACATCTACTAGACAATGAACCTGTACATTTTACATACTGCTACTTAAAATGTAAATGCATGCATACAAATATGAAGAAAGCACTTAGCACGTAAGTGCTCAATAACTATTTGCTGACTGAAAATTTCTCCATGTGCACTGTCTGTTTTTTGTTAGTGGCCTGCTGGGAGAAAGACACAGATCAGTGCCGCTCCACACACATCCACAAATACCCTGACCATGTTTCTGTCCGGGGTGTGACTTCCTCTTCTCTCATGGGCTGGGTTTAATATCGTCAGCAAGACTGAACACAGAGCCAATGCAGCACAAAAAGAAACACACCAAACTCACCACTTCCATGTTCCCAACCTGGCACGAGGCCAGCGCTTTGACCAGCTCCTGATGACAACTGTGACAACGGTCCATGACAATGCTCATGCCTCCTCTCTGGACCAATCTCTGTCTAGATTTTCATGGTATTCCTCTGACTTAACACATGAGTGGTCAATAAAGACACCACCAAAACAAGAATCTTTGTGTATCCCTGAATATGAGCACTGTGACCATCCTACGAGTACTGTTTCATATTTAATAAGCAATGCCAGTGTTTCCTCTTTTACTAGATGGTGGGTCCCTTAAGGTAAACCCAATGGTGTGCTTTCACTGGTAGCCCCAGAATATGGTACACAGTGGGGGTTCCACACGTCTGTTGCGTGGATGTAGGCACAGTTACCGTACCATTCTCACATCACTTACCATTGAGTACTGGGGGACTATCCCACCAGCATCGCCATGATAGATATAGACTGCCCCCGCAAAGTCGTCTTCCTTGGGCGCACCAATGGCCACATCTGCAGGAGAAAAACAACCATGGCTCAAGAATGTCACAGAGAATAACATGTGTGGATTCCCTAATTCCAGTTGTTATGTCTGAGGCCCCTGATCCAAGACATTCTTGGCTAATCATTCAAGCATTATATTAGGCACATGATCTCTTAGCAGGGAAAAAAAAAAAAAGAGAAATTTATAGACGTTGAGGAGACTTTGGTCCTAGAAAAATTTCTACCTCATCCTCATAAGAAAACTGATATAAAGAAATAATTAAACACTGATATAAAGAAATACAAGCTGGATGGGATGCTTATGCCTATAATCCCAGCACACTGGAAGACTAAGGCAGCCTGGGGAACTTACAGAGGCCCTGTAACTGTCTCAAAATTTTAAAAGGGGAGAGGATACTGCTCAGTGCAAAGACCCTGCTTCAGCAAACCATAAATATATATATATATATATATATATGTAAAATAAACTACCCACCCTACTCTCTGTCAGAGAGGAGGAATTCCATAGGCAGTGAGTGGTTACTACATGACTGAGAAAGTCAACTCTATTCCTAGGAAAGGTACAGAATACAATTAATTTCCCCCCAAAAGCAAAATCACTATTACTCTCACAAACAGCAGCTCCTGGATCAAAGTCTAGATATTTCCTACTTTTCCCCTGTGCTTCTCGGAAGAGTCATGTGTCTAAACAAGTATGCTTAAGGGCGGGGAGCGTGCATCCCCATGACGTCAGGACAGAGGTTTGTACCAATGCTCTGTCTCCCTGACTCCGTCTCCCTCTGTCTGTCCCTGAATGGTCCTCTGCGACTAATGGCGCGAGGTAGCAACGGAGCGCAGACACCTAGCCTGGACAAGAGCAGCACCCCACCCTTGGAATGTGTCTCCCCGATGCCCTAATGTCTGTATACTGCACATACAATGAGGGAAGAGGTAGTATCAGGCCAGAGGAGAAGTCAGTGGGTTGTGAAGGATCCTTTGGGCCCAACAGAAGTGGACGTTAGGTCCCTCCCCATAGTGAACCTACTACCAGGGACAAAGTGTCTAATTGTGCCCTCACTTATTTGCCCCAAAACGCAGCAGAGCATTCCGGAGCATCTGAGACTCAGAAACAAGAACAGGAAAAAGCTTATCAAACTTTTCAGCCCCAAGAAACCCAGAGGAGCCCGCCGAGCTCTGCTCCCCCTGCACACACACAGCAGAGAAGGCTGAGCTTCTGGGAAAGGCTCGGGCAGGGCCCAACTCCAGCGGGCTCGGCGCTCAGCTCTGGGTGTCTACACGGAGAGCCTACGCGTCTCCCCTCGCCTCATAAAAATGCCCACAGACCTTGGTGTGGACCGGGAGCCCCAGCAGCAGGTCACAGCAGGAGCGCGAGGTCGGAGAGCAGCCCGCCACTGCGGCCGGGCCCTGCGGCTGGCCGGGAGGGCACTGCAGGGTGGCAGGGGCCCGCTCACCTGAGAACCCATCGTCGTCCAGATCCCCCAGGCTGGCGATGCTCTCCCCGAAGTGCGCGTCGTAGGCCCTGTCTCCGGACAGGCTGAGCTGCTCCTCCAGGGCTCCCTGGGAGACAGGGCGGAAGAAATGACTGGGACGGGGAGTAACAGGGCCCAAAACATTTTTACTTAAAAGTTAAAATCTAGAGCTCAGATTGCTGCCTTCCTGGGTCCTACTCACTGACAGGAAACACCTGGGGGTCACAGGAACCCCAACTTCTCTCTTCAGGTGCCAACACGAGTCCCTTCCCCTGTGCAGCCAAAAGGCTTACCACAGCTGGGCTGTTTCAGAGGCGCGGGAGTGCCACCTTCACCGGGGCAACACGCTCAGGGTCCTCGTCCACAGACAAGCAAGACCACCTACCACGCATCCCCACCGTACCCCCTCAGCTTTCCATACAGCGTAAGACTTTCACCAGAGTTATTTTAAGTGAGAACGTGTTTTCTTTTTCTCTCCTGTGCCTCTCAGTATAAGTCCCTACAGCTGTTTTTCAGGGCACATGCTGATAGAGGAGATGATGGATCTGGAAATTCAGACACGCTGTTTAGACAGGGGCGGGACATACCACTAGGGACACTGCCGCGCCTGGTGCAGACTCAGTTCCTGAGCAACACAGAGGGAAGGTGTCGGGGGTGAAGTGACAGTAAAACCACCCAAGCATACCAGCCGCAGGGCGTGTGACACCAGAGCGCTGGGATGTAATCTGATGTCTTGAGAAGTAAGAGTGTCTGATCCTTCCCTAGTAGAGAGACACTCTGGACCATCAGACACACACGAGCCATCTCGTGAATGCCTGGTTTTTCTCATGACCAAATCTCTTTCACTATCAACATAATTTTCAACCTACAACAATAAAGATATGATGATTTCTTGGATTGGTGAAAGCCCTACCCCAAAATACTGTAAGAGTCACCCCTCTGTGAGCATGAAGATAGTGCCAGGACCCCTTGGATTCTAAAATCTGTAAGTTCTCAAGTTCTTTATATGAAAGTTATTACATTCACGTATAACTTAGATACACTTTCTTGTTTACTTTTTTTTTTTTTTTTTGAGACGGGGTCTCACTTTGTAGTTCAGGCTGGCCCTGAGCTCACTATGTAGCCCAGGCAAACCTCAAACTCAGCAGTCCTCCTGCCTCTGCCTCTCAAGTGCTAGAATACAGGTGTGAGCCACCACGCCCGGCTATTTTTTTTTCTTGTACACTTTTTTAAAAAATCACCTCTAGACTACTTATAATATCTAATACAATGTAAATGTTATTCACATAGTCATTATACTGTATCACTTAGGGATTAATGACAAAAAATAATCTATACATAATCAGTCTAGATAATTCTTTCGGTTCCCATATGTTCAATGCATGGCTGATTAAATCCAAGAAAGCACGACTCATAGACCCAGAGAACTGGTTTTATGTGATTTCTTCCTATGAGACGGAAAGGAATAAAACACACAGAGTGATTCCTTTTGTGTACAAAGCTCTGTATATCCAACCATCACTTATAACCCTTGTCACTTTACAAATGGGCAAGTGAGGCACTAGCTGTAAGCTATTTGCTCATGTTACATGGGCTGTGAAGTTGAAAAACAAACTCAGGCCCATCCACTCCAAAGTCATCATTTTTTCACTCCTCCATATTATCTTACAGTTATTAATCAAATGGAGTATGTTCCAACAGAAACAAGATCTCTGGGGCTTCGTATGACCATACATCATTAAGGTACATTGGGGTGGAGGCAGGAGAGAAGCCACACGCGGCTGCCTCATTTGCACAGGAGGTCTGGGGGGAGCTATCACACTCCAAGTTTCCACCCCTGGCTGGATCACACAGCCGAACTGCTGGGTCCTCAGGTGAGAGACTGGGTCCTCAGTCGGCTATACACATGAATGGTGAGCAGTCACTGACTGTCCACTATTCTCATCTATAAAATGACCACTTCGTTTTTCCCTCTCTCCTGCTCCTAGAATGTCAGGGGGAATGCAGTATCAAATGTTACTGCACAGGAGGCACACCACATTATTTTTTAAAAATTCAATAGATTTTAATATACCAATAATGAATTTCTTTAAGAAAAAATCAGGAAAACAATTTCAATCACAATAGGTTAAAAAATATATAATGCCCAGGAATCAAGCTACCCAAGGAGTTGACATACCTCTACTGTGAAAGTTTCAGAACACTGAAGAAAAAAAAAAAAACACTAGATAGAAGATGGATAGACCTCCCATGTTTATGGATTGGCAGAATATTGTTAAAATGCCCATAATACCAAAAGCAATCTACAAATTTGATCCAATTTCCATCAAAAATCCAATGACACTCTTCACAGAACTAGAAAAAAAACAAAAATGCATATGGAAACAAAAAACTCAGAACACCAATAGCAATCTTAAGCAAAAAGAGAAAGGCTGGAGGCACCACAATACTCAATTTCAAATTATACTACCAAGACAGCATAACAAAAATAGCATGGTCAACAAATAGACATAGACAACAGAAATAGACATAGACAACAGGATAGAACAGGAAACACAGCAAGTGGGATGTGGTGGCACAAGACCAGCAGTCTGAAATTACGAGGTAAGAGGATTGCAAGTTCAGGCCCAGCCTGGGCAACTCAGGTTTTTATTTATTTTAAAATAAAAAATGAAAAAGGGCCGGGCGTGGTGGCTCACGCCTGTAATCCCAGCACTCAGGAGGCAGAGACAGAAGGATTGCTGAGTTCGAGGCTTGCCTGGGCTACATAGTGAGCTCAGGACCAGCCTGAACTACAAAGCGAGACCCTGTCTCAAAAAAAAAAAAAGAAAGAAATAAAAAGGGCTGGGGATGTAGCTTAATGTGAAGATCCTAAGTTCAATACCCAGTGTCCTTCCCCAAGACATGCAGAAATAAAGAGAGGAATGCCATATAACTATTGCTGTCAGATTTGGAAGGAGTCAAAAACAAACATTGGAGGGCCGGAGGGTTAGCTCAGTGGTTCCGGCGCCTGCCTCGCAAGCGTAAGGACCTGA
>PVIC010044439.1:0-15012 GCA_004025085.1 Thryonomys swinderianus
GAGGGAGGGAGGCAGGGGGAGGGAGGGGAAAGAAAGGAAAAGAATCCACCAACCTGCCTCCCAAATGGGCTGTAGAATTTCCCATTTACCCAGCAGTGAGTGAGCATTCCTGTTGTTCCGTGTCCTCAATTGCACTTGATGTTGTCAACATTTGACACTTTCTTCATTTCAGTAGATGTGTGACACAGCTTATTGTTTTCATCAGCATCTGCTTTGTCCTATGTGATGCTGAGCATCTTTTCATATGCTTATTTATCCTCTGGATATTGTCTTCAGTGATGTAGAGATCTCTGACCGATTGCTTAGTTGAGTTCTGTACATTCTCTTACTGCTGAGTTTTAAGAGGTTTTTGAGTGCTCTGTGTAATGGTCCTTTATCCAGTATATCTTTGACAAGTATCTTCATCTTATGCCACATTGTTTTTGTTCCCTTGATCATTTGCCTTTCCAGCCTAGAAATAGTCTTTTCATGGCTCAGGATATTTTAAATCAATACTGTCTGACCTTCCTTGTATAATAATAGAAAAGATGTAAACGAGAAATAAGACAACAGAGGAAAATATTTATAAATTCTTCATATATGCCTTAAGAATATGCTTTAATAAATTATACTTTAAAATTATGTTTGACTGAAATAATTTTAGATGTGGACAGTTAAGAGTGTGTTTTATTATGTGAGGAAATTGTGACTGACCTGGTGGTTTTCATTTTAAAAATCAGGTAGATTATCTACCAAATCAGAAATCTTCACATAGATATATTGTTAACCCGTTTATATCCTCTCTGCATTTCAACCTAAAGCCCTTAAAACAAAAACCTTCTCCTCTCCTCTTCATAATTCTGCCCTACTTCTGAGATCCCTTTTTGCATGGATGGTAGAGTCTAAACCAACTATTTTTAAATGGATTGTGGTGGCCTAGCTAAGACCCTGAGCCCCTGCCTTCCCAGTAGGTTTTGCTTACACTTCTTTTCAATAAAAATGAAAATGTCCTCAATTTGATTTTGTCTTTTAGAAGCATCTCATGCAGAGAGTAAAGCTGTCAGCAAGTTTGGATCTTTTTCTGCCACCTTAGAAAATGGAATCTGCCTCTCAATAAGTTACTATGGAGCAAGTGGAATGGTGCCAGGTGAAATACATGCAAGAGGAGATGTGTGTCCCATGTCCAGAGTTACTCCCCACCCTCAGTCTACACAGTCAATAAACTGGTTCAGTTTAATGCCTCTTACAATTTTTTACAAGGTGAAGATAGAAGGAGTGTGTGTGGCACATATACATATGTGTATTTGCACATTTATATATGCACATAGATCATCTTTCGTATATGGCAAATGACGATTTAGCATTGTTTTTTTTAAGTGTCATTTATCATTTATATAATCTTTCACATAATTGCATATACATGTAAGTTCATATGTGTATACACACTCACATGGATATTCCTCTTAACTTTGTTAACTAGCCTATGAAAACAGTTCTGTAGGTTGGTGCCAAAGAAAGCATGATTTACCAAGAAATCCCTTTGGTTTTCTACAGAATAATATTTTTATGAATTCTGTGATTGTAGAACTGCTCAGTGTGCCTCGGGACATTAGCCTTAAAGGAGCTATTCACTGGACATCTTGAAGGATTTCTCTCCTCCACTTTCAATAAATAAATTCTCCAACTGGAAGCTATTTCCTTTCAAACCACAAAATAATATTTCACTTTACTGAGAACCAATTAGGAAATCTGTGGGTTTCCATGCATTTTACGGGGATCTAACCACAGCACATTTTTTAAAAGCATCACAACATCAAATGGTAATCCCTACACTGTACAACCTTGAGACTGTGTATTAGTGGAGATCATGGTGATCCAGTACTCCCTGCTGCAGTACCTATAGCTCTCTCTTCTGTAGGAACAGTATTATCACGGATCATTATACCTGGCTTCTTAACACCCTTTCAAGTGTCTCTAGCACCAAGAACAAGAAATACCAAAAAGCAGTTAGAAATGTGCAACTGAGATGGAAGGTCAGGTAAATTTTGGTGTCAGTAGCAGGCAGAGAATGTGTAGAGCCCCAAGAGTTAGGGAAATTATCTGAATCTGCTATTCTATGTAAAGGTACTCGGCTCTGTCTATCACAATTACATAGGGAATTTCACAAGTGCAACATTCTGGGCCTCACCTCCTGTGAGTCTGAATCAGTACATTATGTGAGTCCAAGCAGTTCTTTTTAATTCCATGAACATTATTATGGGCTATCAGAGTCAAGAACCTAAGAAGCTAAAGGACTCACCAAAAGAAGAGATGATAGAGAATACTGGGGAAAAATTGACCAAAGAAGTAAGAGTTCCTGGAGTCCTGGAAGCTAGAGGGAATAGAATCCAAGAGGAAAGAGACCCTCCCCCATAACACCTTCTCTCATCAGCCCTTGTCTTAGAATACCAACAATCCTTTCCAACCAGGGAGCAAACACAACTTCCACAAGAGAGCTTCTATTGTCACAGCCAAAAATAATCTATTTCTTTCCTGGCTTTCCTTGTTTACACAGTGTTTTGCATTTCTATTAAATATGTCTTCATATTCTGCTATTAGAGTCCAGATCTGAGACTATTTTGACTCAATAGGTCTTCTCTTTTTTTCATATATAATGAATGGAAAGTTATTTCTCTACCATTGAGAAGTTTATAGTGTAGATGAAAAGGCAAGAACATGTGACATAATCAATCAAGCATGCTTTGAATTTAATCTTTGAAATTTTCTAACTACAGTCCTGCTGATTGTTGTCAACTACATTACCCCTGAAATAAATCCAACTAATAAAACATACTTAGAAAGCTAAAAGCTGTTGACAATTAGTATTAACTTTGAGATGTAAAGGTTATGAATGTTTACTTGCTTTTTCTCTTTTCTTGTTTATAGATGAAAAGGATCCTAATTTAGAAGCGGTGCTGAATGTCCCTTCAGTATTTACTCCAACAGTGATCCCTACTATAGTGAATATGCCTCAAGGCAAAACAAAAGGAAAAGCAAAAGGCAAAGAGAAACCCAAAGAATCCCTCAAAGAAGAGGAGCACCTGAAAGAGGAAGAGAAAAAGGCAAGTGAACCTCACCACAGATTCCCAAACCCTGTTTCAGTCTCAATGTTGCCTTTTTTAAAACCCTAACTTATATCCAATAGTGTTATTATAGCACATACATTTTATTTTCCATCTGTATTAGCATTCCCCATAATCAACTCAGAGGGCATCCAAGAGACATTGGCATGCACAAATCATTTCAGGGCATGCATTCTTAATTCAGATTGCCTAGGTCAATCTTTTCCCCACTACAGTCCCTGAGTATTTGTTTTTAGCTGGTTAAGTTGCTAGGATTACTTCATGCAGCTGTATTGAGATAAATGACAATTGTAACACAAAGACCTATTTGTTAGACTTAGTTACTGACATGCTGAGCATTCAGTGGAACTAATGGACAGGCTACATTCTCTTGCAAGTCTCCATTACAGGACACACCCACACAAACGGCACTGTGGTATGTGGTATTGATGGCTGGTGGGCGTGAGTCACCACACCCAGCATTGTATGTGGTTACTGGGATCGCACTCAGGACCTTGCACTTGCGAGGCAGGTGCTGGAACCACTGAGCTAAATCTCCGGCCCGATAGCTTTATTTTCTAAAGGAAGATGTGGCATCCCTTTGGTACTACCATTTAACTGCCTCATCTGTTTTCTATGTGCCTGTCTTCAGATAGAATAAAAACTTTACAAAGGCCAAAACTCATTCATCCTGCAAAGATCTATGGTAGAATCTACTTAGCTGTTTACAAGTTTTATAGATAGATAGATAGATAGATAGATAGATAGATAGATAGATAGATAGATAGATAGATAGATAGATAAATAGATGATATATATATATATAAAATATATATACCATATATATCATATATAGATATATATATATCACAATCATTCACCAAGTACTTGTTTGCTTAAAATAATTGTTTATTTAGGAAATGATAAATGATAAATTCACATACAAAATCATTTACAGGAAGAAGTAGAACCAGAACCTCTTTTACCAGAGACACCTTATGTGCCTACCTTCCAGAGCCTAAAAGTGTCTTGCCCCAATGGGCTTCTGTTGGCCTTTATTGGGCAAGAGTCTCCAGGTGAGTGTCAGTGGGGGGGGGGGCAAAAAGCCATAGGAGAAAACTGGTAGATTGCCATTGAAAATTATGTGTTTTCCTACCTGTTAAACACAGCTCTTGTTGCTAATGAACAAGACTATTTTCAAATAATGAGAATAGTAATAATGGCCTGTTTTGAATATTTACTATAACCAGACCCTAACTACATAATAGAGATAGAAAATATAAATATTATGATCTTGGTATTAATGCCATTTTACAAAGTAAATTGAGACTTCAGAAGATTGAATAACCTACCCAAGGCCACCCAACTCCTACGTGGCCTCAGGAACACTACTTTCATGGATGGGCAAACCAAAGACAAGGGGCACAAAATAGATTGTGCTAAGTGCAGGTAGCATGAATGATCTGTATCTCAGAATGTAATTCCAGAAAATCTACTATTTCTGTCAGTTCTATGTGTGGTTCTAATCTATTCAGATGAATGAACAAAAGTTGGACTCATTAAATGATGGGGCATCCATACTAGTAGTTAACTTGATGTGACATTTAATAGAGACCTACTGTTGCAATATAAGTAAGTGAAACAAAGACATTGAACTTGGACTTGAGTTCCAAAGTTCGCTCTCAAATCATATGACTATTTGACCCTCTTGTCTGTGTCTATTTATCTAATAAATATTAGGTTATATCAGTGGATCTTGATTTTATTCACAACCAAGTATCTCTTGATTGTGTCCCTACCCTACATTTGAAAAGTGACTCTTATCAAAGGAAAAACCATACTGACTTAAAAAGAATTCAGAGTTTTATTTGCAAGGCAAAATAAGCCGCATATGGCAGTTAATGTACTTTGTCTTAACCTTTAAGTAGGCCTTCTGAGTTATTTAAAAAGCACATGGACCCCTGTTCTATTTCAAAGATCCCTAGTGATCTAGATTTTATGTGATCAGACCCACTGTGCTCAATGTGTCTAAATCTCATCCAAAGTCTAAAATCCAATGAGTACCCTGAGAAGAATATTATTTTCAAGTTTAAATTTTTATTTGTTCACTTGATTCTGTTTTCAAACCTCTGCTTAATACTCATTACATCTTTCATATGGATTTTATTATCTGCACTTATGTATTGATCCTTATGTCAAGATATAAAATGTGGCTAATAACTATGCCTAGGACACATTGTCTTTTTAAAGTCTTCCATATATTCTAGAATATCAATGCCAAAGTAGTAACATCTTACAGTGTCTACCATGGAAGCGGAGAGGAGGTTACTATGGCAGAAAAAGCTTAGTCTTTGATTTTTCCTAGGATATTTAATTCAATGAGAAACAATAGCTAAACTTGAATGTATTGTTCAGTGTTAGTTTGTGGAGGGTTCATTTTTATTTTGTGTGTGTGCTGTGTTAGTGACAGTTTTCAGTGCAAGAAAAGTATTTAAATCTCAGTTCTGGTGTATGATTATAGGGAACTTACAATATCTCCAAGCCTCCCCTTTTTTTATTTGAAAATCGTGGAAAATGAATATTTCTGAAGTGCTGTTAAGGTGAACCAAATAAAATATATGTAAAGAAATTATAAAATAGAACAATGGCAATAAATTTTTATCATCACTTCTGTGGTTTGAGGGAGTTGTAAGATGGACCTACTAAGATATATTTTCCCACCAGCCTGATATAGTTCTTCAAATGCTATCATTGTATCTTCATTCCATTGTTCATAGCTTTGGGGAGGCAATAAACCTCATTATAATTAAGAGGAAATTATTCCATTAGTAAAGCTAGGTATGTATCAAATGCCAGATTTTCTCCACAGTAGTTCCTTCTCTTTGAAGAAACTTATTAGGTACTTTTACCTTGATTACCAGCTAACAGCAGAATATTGCGAGGAATCCGAGTCTAGCTAGAGATGAGGTTACATTAACTTTTGACATGACTTAATTTTCATCTTTTTCCCCTTCCCCTATCCACCCTACAACCCTCCAGCCCTATATACATAAGCTTTGTTTCCTTTTTTTACCATCGCATTTTTTTCTTCCCCCTCATTACTTACCCCTAAACCCCATTTCCCTTTGCATATTTATTATTTCACAATATCTGTCATACATTCTAGAACTCACATCTTCAGTTTCTCATATCAGAGAAAAGATACAATATTTACACCTCTGCGATCTATTTATTTCACTTATGAGTATGTCCTTAAGATACATCCATTGGAATATCAATGACTCAAAATTATCATTTTTATGGCAGAGTAATACTCCATTTTATTTTTAAAAACTTCTTTATCCAGCCCAGAGTTGATGAGCATTTGGGTTGTTTCCAAGGTTTAGCTATCATGAACTCAGCTGCCATAAACATGGTGAGCACATGTCACTGTGATGTGAATCTTGTAATTCTGTTGTGTGTATCCCCAGCAGGGGAATAGCAGGGGCAAATGGGACCTCTAATCCTAGTTTTCTGAGGAATCTCCACAATGATCTGCACAGTGGTTGTACCAGTCTATATTCCCACCAAGAGTGGAGAAGGGTTACTTTTTCTCCACAACCTTGTAAGCATTTGTTGCTGGCTAATTTTAAAACAGCAGCCATTCTTTATGGAATGAGATGAAATCTCAGTATTGTTTTCATCTGCATCTCTCAAATGACCAGTGATGTTGAGCATTTCTTTTTTTTTTCCTTTTTCCTTTTGAGACAGGGTCTCGCTTTGTAGTTCAGGCTAGCCCTGAGCTCATTATGGTGCCCAGGCAAGCCGCCACAAACTCAGCAATCCTCCTGTCTCTGCCTCCCGAGTGCTGGGATTACAGGCGTGAGCCACCACGTCCGGCATTGTGGTATGTGGTGTTGATTGTTGGTGGGCGTGTCTCCATGCCCAGCATTATATATGGTTACCAGGGATCAAACTCAGGACCTTGCACTTGCGAGGCAGGCACCGGAATCACTGAGCTAACCCTCTGGCCCATGTTGAGCATTTCTTCATATGCTTTTTAGCTGCTGTTACTTCTACCTCTGAAAAGTGTCTGTTATTTCAGATGCCTGTTTGTGAATTGGGTCTTTAAATCTGGGGGAACTGATTTACATTAACTTTCAAAAGTGAAGATGATTAAGGATGGGCTCTAAGCCACCAGGTGATGCCTGGGTAGCTTATCCATGGAGAAATCATCATCCTGTGCTTGCAGATGGCCTTACTACATTTGAGTGTGTAACAAGGTCAGCAAAGAACCAGTGTCCTGGGCCATCATCTGTCAAGGTGTGAAAACTCCCTTGTTATTTAGATGGAAACAAAAGAATGAAAATAAACAAGAAAATAAAGTCCCAGTCCCCATAGTGTCACCTTAGTTATAGAATAGTTTTATTGTTTGTTTATTTGATTTTTAAGGTCTGCAACTTGTGAAGGAGGAGCCCACGTGGGACATCATGATCCGTCAGAGCTATCCCCAAAGGATGAAGCACTATGAGTTCTACAAGACAGTAATGCCACCCACAGAGCAAGAAGCATCCAGAGTTATCACCAGTCAAGGCACTGTTGTCAAGTACATGCTGGACGGATCCACACAAGTAAAGAATAGTTTATATGATCCATTGTCCCTTGCTGAACAGCGAAAGACAGATGGGTTGTGAGAAAGAAATAGTACTATAGTGAAGAGAAACAAAGCAGTGTGACCCCTTAAAATAACAAATGAAAATTAGCATGTGGAAGTGACATAAAAATATCTTAAATAATAAATTCATAACAGCAGTGGAGAGCAACAAAACATATCATCCATAGGTCAGAATGTTTGAAGAATTCCTAGAAAATAAAAGTTAGGATCAAAACAATAGAGAGACAAGACCAAAATTTAAAGCATGTGTAAAAGAAAAACTTTAAAAATCAAGATGGAGGTTCTAGCAGATATGTCACCTCAGGGATCAGAAAATTGGGGTATTTCTAGAGGTAATGAACTCCTTGGAAATTGGAAACCAGAAACTGGAAAACACAGAAGTCCCAGCTCTGTCTTCCCATGTCTCAATGTTTTGAGTCAGCACTACTTCAAACAGACACTGTAGCACTAAGAAAGGACAAGGTTCACAGGAAAAGATCAGGTTGGAAGCCAAGAAGCACCAACCTTAGAGGACAGCCAACCTCATGAAAATAAAAACATAAAATTAAATGAAAATTGTTTTAAAATCACTTGCAAATAGGAGTAAATACTAAAATTAAAACAGGAAAAGTAAAGTAGGCAGAGACTTGACAAGTTAAAAATCAGTAAAATAAGAATTTTTAAACTTTCTAAGGAAAAAGTCAGTTCATAGACATTAAAAATAAAATTGAAGGACCAAGTACCAGAAGGGGTGGATTATGAGGGAGAGAAATGTTTAAAAATGTAGAAAAAGGGGCCAGAGATTTAGCTCAATGGTTCCAGCGCCTGCCTCGCAAGCGCAAGGTCCTGACTTCGATCCCAGTAACCACATACAATGCTGGTCATGGTGACTCACGCCCACCAGCAATCAATACCACATACCACAGTGCGGGGTGTGGTGGCTCACACCTGTAATCCCAGCACTCAGGGGGCAGAGGCAGGAGGATTGCTGAGTTCGAGGCTTGCCTGGGCTACATAGTGAGCTCAGGGCCAGCCTGAACTACAAAGGGAGACCCTGTCTCAAAAAAAAAAAAAAATGTACAAAAAGGACTTATATACTAGAATCTCCAGGAGAAGAAAATATATGGAAAGGAAAATGATTAAAAAATAGTAACAAGTAATCCTAACATTTCCCAGTACTTAAAAAATAATTCAGATAACCCAGCACCCACATACCAATCAAGACCAGCGCCACCAGTTTATCTTTACAAGATCATATAACTAAGTCATTTTGCATTTTTAGGATTCCTGAGATAGAAAGTTCCAGAAGCTTCCAGTTACCTATGAAAGAATAAAAATCAGACAGACTTTAAGCTTCCTTGTCATGCTCACTGGAAGGTTGCACATGCTGATGAATGTACCTGCAATACCTAGTCGATAGATATTAATAGAAACTAGACATTTAAATATGCAATAAAATTTTAAATGCAGTTATTCAAACAATTGAAATAGAATAAATAGCTGTCCAATTACATAGGATGAAGGTGAGAAATGGAAAAATATCTCAGACTTATCCAACAAAAGAGAGAAAACAAAAAGAAACAAAACAGACTGTGAATGGAAAGTATAAAATCATAATGTGCTGGCTGTGAAGCTACCACCTCTCGGGCCAGATCTGCTCTTCAGTGATGTGCTCTGTAATCTGAGTCTGGAGGCCCGCCGTCATCTTTTCCTCTTTGGATTATTTTAAACCTACTTCCGTTTTACATATAATGCTTATTGCCATCCAGCCCTTCCCTTGCTTCCAAGAAAGCTGAGGATTTTTGGTTTTTTTTTTTTTCTCAGATTCTCTTTGCAGATGGGGCTGTGAGCAGTAGCTCTGATTCAGGTCCGGTTTACCCTCCTGAAATGTCAACGAGCCCTCACAGCGGAGATCTGGCAGACACAGCCTCTCAGCCCAAATCAGAAACAGAAATTGCCATCACCAAGAAAGGTAACAAGGGGACCGCTCCACTCACACTGGATTTAACACTCTTCCAGATGGCTAAGTGTTTCGTATGTTTTCATAATTCCATCCCCTTTACTATAACTATCTGCAAATATCTAGTTATGAATTTTATTGCAGTCACAGAATTACATACCCTTTCATGAACTGATTTTTTTCTCTTAGTAATAAATACTAAATTTTTTTTTTTTTTTGAGACAGGGTCTCGCTTTGTAGTTCAGGCTGGCTCTGAGCTTACTATGTAGCCCAGACAAGCCTCAACTCAGCAATCCTCCTGCCTCTGCCTCCCGAGTGCTGGGATTACAGGCATGAGCCACCACGCCCGGCACTGTGGTATGCGGCGTTGATTGCTGGTGGGCGTGAGTCTCCATGCCCAGCATTATATGTGGTTACCAGGGATCGAACTCAGGACCTTGCGCTTGCAAGGCAGGCGCCAGAACCACTGAGCTAATCCTCCGGCCCCTAAATATTTTCTTATGTCATTACATGTTTTCACATTAGCTATACTACTGAAATAGCTGTGTTAGAATTGGTTGGGATCCATTTGTACCCAAGCCTGAGTACAAATCGAGGATACTCTTGACCTTTTTCTCAAGTTGCAAGAGTTGTATTAGCTCCAGGGATGAGCTCCTTCTCTAGCAGCCTCCAAGACAGAAAGGAAAGACCGGGAACACAAGAGCTTTCTTCAAGCGTCTGTCTTTATCAAGGAGGAATATATTTTTCACCCCCACTCCCAGCACACCACCTTTGGTGTCTCATTGACTGGACCTGACTGGGCACTTAGGCTGGGAAAACAAGTACATGGTATTTTGGGGCCTTTTCCTTGGAGAAGAGCACTATTCGCAGGGAAGAAAGAATATCATAGTTAAGAAGCAATCAACAGTGTCTGCCGTAATCTAAGTCACCAGAGTGCTGCCCTGAGAAATATTTCTGATACACACACTATAGTATGAAATATCTGCTTCTTCACACCCTTGCTGCTAGTGCTAGATATTATCATTCTGTTAATCCACTTGAATTTGATAAATAGCAAGTGTACCTTCTTATAATGCTATTTACTTTAATTGACCTGGAGATTAAGTATTTAAAGGTGTTCTTTGTTTTTTTTTAATAGTGTGACTTTTCACAAGAAATATTTAATATTTTCTTTTTTGTTCTAAATATTACCTAACTTCATTACATCATTTTCCTTTTTCTCTTGATGTGTTTAAGTTTATTTGTACATTTCCAAGCCCGTGAAGTGTTTTTAGTTTGTTTTAATAGTTGATTTTTTAACTAATTGCTTGAAAGATGGCAAAACATGATTTCGGGAATTTTTTTTAATTTTGTGCTTAAAAATAGCATATATCCTAGAGTTATTTAATATGATGCTCTCTTTATATTTATAGGATGAAATTTGTTAGTTGTATTGTCCAGATCCATATCTCAAATTTAACAAACATTTATGTAGAGGGTAGTATTTTATATTTTAGACTTCGTAGGCCATGTGGTCTCTGTCACAGTCACTCGACTCTTCCTTTAGAGCATAAATGTAGCTCTGGACAATCCCTAATTAAATATTCCTCCTCTCTGTTGTGTTCCAGTAAAACTATTTATGGACTGTAAAATTCAAATGTCATACAATTATTATGTGTTTTAAAATATTATTTTAATTCTCTTTAAACTATTGAGGAATGTAAAAAAATTATTAGTAAGACATGTCCAGAAAAGTCCACAGGTTTTATCAGTCTACAGACCAACATTTTTCTATATGCAGTTTTAAATCTACTATATTGATCTATTCAGCAGAAATGTGTTACATTTCCTGAAAGGGCACAGTAATATATTCACTGTTATGTTTCTTATAATTTAATAATTATTTGTGAAGTAAATGTCTTTTCCCAATGTTTCAGTCATGATGTCCTTCACATATTTTGAGGATGTAATTTTAGATATATATAACTTTAAAATTATTCAGAGTAAATTTAAACTTTCATCATTTTTTTCTGCTTATTTTTCCCATATTATAGCTCCATTGGCTGTTATGTAATAATTTCTAATGCAAACCATACTATTCATATTTCACTTTCTGTGGTTTGTGTTTAAATGTGTTTCTTGTGAGCAGAATATGGATGGGTATTTTAAAAATCAGTTTTGATTTTTTTTTCCTTTAGAAATTTTAGTCCATTTATTGTATAACTGGTATTTTCTAAAAGTCTTATCCCATTTGTGAAAGGCAATTTCACTGAATATAAACTCTTATATTGATATTTATCCTCTCCCAGACATTACAATAATTCTGCATAGCTGCTTCTGATATTGCTATTAAAATGTTGACTGTTGGGCCAGAGGGTTAGTTCAGTGGTTCCGGCGCCTGCCTCGCAAGCGCAAGGTCCTGAGTTCGATCCCCGGTAACCACATATAATGCTGGGCATGGAGACTCAGGCCCACCAACAATCAACAACGCATACCACAATGCCGGGCGTGGTGGCTCACGCCTGTAATCCCAGCACTCGGGAGGCAGAGACAGGAGGATTGCTGAGTTCGTGGTGGCTTGCCTGGGCACCATGGTGAGCTCAGGGCCAGCCTGAACTACAAAGCGAGACCCTGTCTCAAAAAAAAAAAAAGTTGACTGTTGGGCCAATGATTTAGCTCAGTGGTTCCAGAATCTGTCTTGCAAGTTAAAGTCCTGAGTTCAATCCCAGGTAATCACATACCACAATGCTGGGCGTGGTGGCTCCTGCCTGTAATTGCAGCACTCAGGAGGTGGAGGCAGGAGGATTGCTGAGTTCAAGGCTTGCCTGGGCTACATAGTGAACTCAGGGTCAGCCTGAACTACAAAGCGAGACCTTGTCTCAAAACACTCAAAAAAAAAAAAAAAGTTGACTATCAGTTTAATTATTCTCATTATTAAAGATAATCTCGCTAATTTTAAATCAGGTTCTGTGTTTTATTACACATTCAAATGTGATTTGACCATATTTGGATTTCTATTTATTTATCCAAGGACAAATATACCTGGCTTCTTACATCTTGGATTTGTACTTTTTATTGATTCTGGAAATTTCTCATAATTACCTTTTTATGTACTGTTTCCAACCCATATCTCTTTCTTGCCCTTTTGTAACTCTAACTAAACATATATTTTAACATCCTTTTTCCCTTGGCTCCCGTGGCCCCATTCTAAATAATCATTTCAGGTCTGTCTTTCAGTTCTCTTTTAAAGTGCATTTTATCTCTTGTAAAACAAACGTGTTACTATTTTTAAAATTTGAGTCATTACATTTGTTTAGGTAAGACTCTACTTTTCTTTCTACTCTACTTTCTCTTTACTCACACTTTCATTTCTGGAATTTTATTGGGCAGATTTTATATTCTGTCTGTTAATTCTGATATATTAAATGATCTCTTTTCTATTACTTCTGGTGGTTCTCGAGTGTTTTGTTTCCTTGCATCTTTGGTACTTTTTGATTATGAGTTGATCATTTTTTCTTATTGCTTTAAGTTCCTGGGGTTGGTGTAAGGATGCACCTGCTACAAAAAATTCTGGTTTCAGAAAGGATTTTAGCACATGATGGGGAGCCAATAATCATGGATCACTTTAAATTATTGATTTAAGGAATTAGGGCTCTGTCATCCAAGGAATGTTCATTTTCACTTAATACCTGTTTGAGAATCTGTTCATAGTTAAACAGCCTCAAAAAACTACCACCTTCTGTGCTTGACGCCAAATTAGAACACAGTTCTGGAGTGGAGGCGGAGGCAGCACGCGTTTGTGCTGTGAACGGTGAACAGCTGGCCTGAGAGAACAGCCCTTTGAGATCTCAAACTTTGGCAGCAGTTTCCTATTAAGCCCCATTTCACCTTGAGTGGGCACTGGCTTTCACTCTGTGTTAATCAGATTTGATTAACTAAGCTGGGGATTTAGCTCAAGTGGTACTGCCCCAACTTTGAGCAACAAGGGCCCAAATTCGATCCCAGTCCTGAAAAAAAAAAAAAACAATTGATTGACTAAAATGCTGAGAAAACACATATTCAAAGGCGTCCGGTTTGACGAAGGCCACACGTCAGGTCCGTCTTCCGTGCTCTTCTTGGGCCTTCGGCTCCCGCTTTCACCCACTTGACCTTTACAAAGGGTCACCAGCTCATGGAGACCGGGCTCAATGGGTGTTTTCCAGTAGCTTCAGCTATTTTCAGAGGAATTCTTGGTATCTAGGGCACGATATTGCTGAAAACAGAACCCCATCCGTGGCTGTTTCTTTCTTCTCATGTTTGGTCTGATCTTTGACCAGTTTTTTTTTTCTACTGTATTGATCCACATACTTAGTAATAGAAGACAGTCACTGATTGAGGATTTTGCACTCTGAAGGCAATGCCCTCCTTGTGTTCTCTCATCTTATTCTTCCTTATCCAAAATTGTCCTCTAATCTACTTTGGTACAAAATGGTACTTATTTATCCCTACTACAGTCTTTAATCTGTTTCCCAGAAATCTCCTAGCTGTACTTTCATTAGTACAAACTTCTTGCATTCTTACCAAAATCATCTAACTAATATACTCACATCACTACCCCTGTTAAAGTTATTGAATTGCTAAACATTACCTATAAGAAAAATTTCAAGATATTTAACATACTGCAGAGGTACAATTCAATGAATCAATGCCTTCCTCTCCTGTCTTTTCTGTCAATCAAAACCTGCTCGAATTTTTATTTTTTTTTGAGACAGGGTCTCTCTTTGTAGTTCAGGCTCTCCTGAGTTCAGTCACTATGTAGTCCTGGCAGTCCTCAAACTCAGCAATCCTCCTGCCTCTGCCTCCTGAGTGCTGGGATTATAGACATGAGCTACCCTGCCGGGCACTGTGGTATGTGGTACTGATTGCTGGTGGGTGTGAGTCACCACACCTGGTATTGTTGTATGTGGTTACCGGGGGTCAAACCAGGGACTTTGTGCTTGCTAGGCAGGTGCTGATACCAATGAGCTAAATCTCTGGCCCAAAATCTGCTTGAAATTTAAACTGTGACTACAATGACAGAAGTGATTATCTGCGCACATCACTCTGTTTCCAGCCTACTCTTTCCTACATCCCTCAAACTGGAATTACTTCTCAATAGTTCACCTCTTTTGATAAGAAAAAAGGAAGAGAAAGATAAAGCAGAAGATCAGGAAAGAGTGAGGATTTGGAAGATAACATATAAAGTGTTTCCAATCATTCCTAGAGGATTCTCTCTACCTGTCCTGAAAAGGCACCATTTTCATTCTCTGACAATGATCTGGAAGTGTAAATAGGACAGAATTAAATCTTCTTTTTTTTTTTTTTTTTTTTTTTTTTTTTTT